>JAHDVE020000548.1:0-175314 GCA_022606495.2 Halesus radiatus | reverse complement strand
TTTTGAATTTAGCATTCATTATTCTTAGTCGCTTGTTAAAATCGTTATAAATTCTTACAGGAAAGTACAAATTTCATAAATACTCGTATGTTTTAATTTTGACATGATTGGTTCAGAATGTTGGTGTCCGATGAGTTTACATGTCAATAAATAGTTTACACTGTGTTTATGATGTGTTTGTACCTACGTTGTTTACACTACATATGTTAAGGGAACGGCTGCGCGGCCTGTTTCATACAAAACTTAATTTTGGATTTGAGGCCAAAATACTCACCCAAACCAAATGATATTTTCTTTTTCATCAAAAATTATAGTAAATATTTAGTACGGATTATAAGAATTTATTTATTTTTGTTTAACATTATGAAATATTTCATTTTTGGCGATTTTTGAGGCACCTTTAACATTTATTTGGGGGCTAACGGTGATTTAAAAAAAACCGTTTTACCCCATCTACTTTAAAAAATATTATAAAATATAAAGAGAAAAAAAAAAGCATTACGGTGGACTTCAAATTAAATTAAAAACGACCAATTTACGTTGACACACATTTGCCGTAAATAATTTAAAACACCGACCAGAAAAAAACGTTTTTTTTTGTATTTTTATTTACGTAATCATATTTTATCAAATAATTTTCTATGTTGCACCTAAAATTATGATTTCTTTTTTCATGGGCTATAATTTAAAACTTACAACATAAAATATATAAAATGCTTCTCATCCATACTAGATATTTAAGGTAATACGAAATTACAAAATGTGCTTCATTTACTCTTGTCTATTTAACCCCATACGCGGAAACATACACATTACAAAATAATATCATGTATATTTTTCCGCGAGTGTCTCAGATCGGGAGGGCCTGCATGGTGAGTAGGGCCCTTTCCAGACGAGGGCTATAAGATTTATTCCCTGAAAATATTTCAGGGGAGATCCGCACAGGAATACGTACTTTCCCAACAACACCGGTCATAAATTACGAGCCTATACTTATACTTACTATGGTGCTGTTGTACTCTGGATGGATTCTATATTCTACTGGAAAATTGGTTTGGGAAATGTTGTGAAGAAAGAGACTAGAGAAGAGAGTTGAAAGATAGAACAATCGTAGTAACGTTGTTGAATGTTGAGTTTTAAGGCGAAACCAAGTTTTTCTTACTAGAAGATTTTGAAACGATTGCAAACCTTTAAGAACTTCGATGGATTAAACTTTGTGAGGTTGCCAAGTTCTGTTACGCGAATACAATTGATATCCTCATGTTAATGATTTTACAATAGATTAAAAAATGTTTTATAGGTGTTTATAGTACAGTGTACTCTTCAAACAATCACAAGAGTAAAAAGGCCTATTGATCATTCCCATTTAAACCTTCTATTGTACTGACATTTAAAGTGTCATGGCAAGTATGTCCTCCTTCGGTATTCTTAACCTCTTTTATACTAATTTGAGCATAATATTACATTTTCCTGTTTATGCGCATATTTTATGTTTAAATTGGTGAACGTATTAATTTCATCTTCATTTCCCTTATAATCCCAATCAATTATTTTAAACAGAGATTTCAATGTACTAGCATTCTTGGATGATCTTCCATTTAGTGTGAGGTCAGAAAGTGTTTTCGAAACCTCTAAGAAAAGTCTAAGAACATATTTATTCAAGAGAAGTTACAAACCTTAACAATATGTAAAGCGCTTGATGTGATTTTAGTCACTAAACGGTGCTCGGAAAAAATGGCATTTAATTATTTTTAATTAGGATCTTCAACAAACTACAATCTTAATATCCCATTAAAATGTACCACCCCCAGACGAAGGTAGTTTAAATATTATGCAATTAAACAAATATAATCGCATGCCTACATCTTTGGAACAAATAGGAGGGAATACACCAATACATTTAATAAAACGTAATATCTCGATCTGGTTAAAAACGAAAAGAACAGATTTTTTTTATAACTTAATTACACCAAATCAAACATAACATAACAGCATTTACATTATAATATATAAATAATTTATTGGTATTTTTGTCCTTTTTATAAGACTTTTGTTTTATTTTTTTATTATTCTTTAACAAAATTGTACTAATAATTTTTACAATATTAATATATCACACATAATTACGTGAATAATTATCGTAATGAGGCGTTCGCGATACGCTTTTATAAATCTACAATAAATAAATAGAAATATCTTTGTATACACCATTTTTTAAATATATAAATATCTTCATGTTTCAGAAACAAAGCTCCCCTCATCAGGATAAACAATATCGTAAATTATATTGTTTATCCTGATGAGGGGAGCTTTGCTTCTGAAACATGTAGATTTTTATATATGAAAAACGTGGTGTATAGAAAGATAGTTTTATTAATACATTTTGACAGCCTCCATGGTCGAAGGGTAAGGCTCTCGACTACGAATCCGAAGGTCGCGGGTGCATAAGTAAATTTTATTTAATGAATTTGTGTTGTTTCACAATTAATTAATTAAAAAATAATATATAGTATATTTGTGCACGTTCCAGAGTGGAAGATATTCTCAGTATCGCCCTGGTGAAATACCACCATTTAAAATTGAAACGTTGCTTGAAATGGCTTTTAGCCATGTTTGGTGACCAGATCTGAATAGCCAGGTATTTACCCACATTCCTCTTCCCCTTCTCCTTCCCCTCCAAAATACCTTCAGCTTCGCAACATTTCCCAATTAGAGATGCCATAGTCTCACTGGCTCCAGACGGTTGGAAGCAGTAGGGACTCTTGTGCGGTAATCATATAAAAAAATAGTAATTAAGTAACAAAGTGATTACAAATCTACTGAAGAAATTATATATTCATAATTTACAGTAAATACACATTATTCTATATAATAATTGCTTATATTAAAAAAAAATGTCTGTAAATAACTAGAAATTAATAAATAAATTAATTAATTAATTTAGTTGACTCTACCCATTGTATAAATATCCCTGGATCACGAATACTTCCCACGTCAAGGGCTGAGAAAACAACCCAAAGCGTGAACTATTTCCAAAATGTTTTATTCGCTCCGATAGCGGATACGTCTATTTGCCCTATTAAGGTAGCGCTGTAATAATTGAGATCGTATCCGCTCACCTTGACATCCACAGCTACATGGCCGTAAAAGTTTGAGGAATACTGGACTGAGATTTATGATTCTACTTATTATTTTTTCTTTATTTGCACTTGTATTTTATTATAGCGGATACATAAAACAGGCAATATGCCTAAACTTACATATATGAACGTTGAAGAACAATAATTATCTGAGTGAATATTATACTAAAGTTAATGCCAAACAAGACGAAGGTAGAAAACATTATTGTCACCCACTAAGATCCACCGTTTTGGTACTACTGATTGACTAATTACCATCATCTTATCATCTTAATATTTCAGATGAAATAATTTCTTCAAACGATTGGTAACTTTGTGGCGTCATTATTAATTAAATAATTAAAAATGTACTTTGTTTACACCACTTTTATTAAAACTAAATTAATTATTAACAATAGAAATATTTAAGTGTAAGAAATTATTACTAAAATTTTGTCCTATTTCTATGGTGAATTTAATTTTTTTATTGATTTTATTTAGGAAATTAAGGAATATATTAAGTTGTCTTTCAGTACCAGTCCATATACAAAAAACGTCATCTACATATCTTTTCCAAAAATAAACATATTTTAATAATAAAGCAGAACTATTAAAAATCTTATTCCCTAAATTGTTTAAAAATATATCAGCTACTAAAGGGCTAAGCCATATTTTAAATATGTTTTAAAAATAGCTGTCTCTTAAATTTATTTTCATATTAATGTTAATAATAATAATAATTTATTTTTTAATTTCTAATATAAATTTGCTATTCAATGTTTTATAATTATTTTTTATTAGCATTTTTGATTAATTAAATACCTACTCTAATTAATTTTTCTTTATGTTAATAATTTGTTTATTCTTAAATTATTGTTCAAATTTTTATCATTTGTCTATAGTTGAAATTGTTTTTTAGTATTCATATATTCCTGAGGATGACAGAATTTCTGTCGAAATATGTAGAGATATATATTTATTTTTATAAAAGTGGTGTAAGCAAAGTACATTTTTAATTATTTTATTAAAAATGAAACTTCTTTTGAAAGACATTGATCAGGTTATTGAAAATATTTACTTCATTATTAGAGCAGTATTTAGCGTTGTAATTTTTTAATGACCTGAATTAATATTTTATAATATTTACCTAAGTATGTTATTTTCTTTCCCTGTTTATAAGATATTTGTTTTGTTTTGATCTCTCAATGTTGCCTTATCATCTCTTTTAAGGGCTATTTTTTGCAAAAAAAATACACTTAAGAGCGCGCCCGATAAACCACAAAATTTTAAAGTATTCAGATGTTATCTCCATATTTGTTAACGAGTAAAGTATTACCAGTTACTACTACCCGACTTTGGCGTACTCTTCTTTCAATACCTCTTTATGGTAGGTGTATATCTTTTTCTTATTATACAACTGGAAGAAATTGTAGGTAAAATGAATGTTTCAAAGCGTTAAAATGAGTATATAATTTATTTTTTTTCAACGTTGCAATAATCCACCATTTACGCAGTAATGGATTGGGAGGTGCAATATAAGCATATATTAAAACTTTCATAAAGTTGGATTTATTAAAAATTAAACGTTTTTAACGGACATTTGTACAAATATATAAAATGTTTGAGTACCCGTGAATTATTTATTCTACAAACTCTAATTTAATTTTAAAAACAGAAACAAAAATTTCAAAAGAAAATCAAACAAGTGAAAGGACTAATAACGCATTTTATTCTCCTCAAACAAATACTAAATTAATGAAAATACACAACAGTTTTATTTGTCTTCGCATATTCAATCTTATACCAAAATAACTTCAAACGTCAAATAAAATATCACTTTATGTCAAAATGAGTAAAATTATGACTGACTCTTACTTCCATTTTTTTTATTTAAGTACAATACATACTACTTACTTAAACTATAACTTGATATTTTCCATTACATATTACATTCTTTCTTGCCATTACATTACTTAAATAATATATATTCACACATTCAATAAAAATACAAGCACTAGTTTACTGCATAAAAATGGAATAGGATTTTGACTAGATAACTTAGAAGCGTTAGACATAAGGAAAGCCAAAAACACAAATAGTAGACTCATTAATAATCAAATAAATTTAAATAAAAGTCCAATTCTTAAATTATTCCCAATATACAAATCACACCCTTCCCGGTCAGGTACCTGCTGATCTACCACCCTTGGCTCGTCACTCGCCTGTTTTTATCAATATATAACACATGTGTATCTTAGTTCATAGTTTAGTTGTATACTGCCCTGAAGAAGCTACGGCAGTAGCGAAACCCGATCGGCAAAATTATAAATGAAAGTGATGTAAACAAAGTTATTGTTTTATTTTTTAAATTGTAATGTCACATCACCAAGTTACCACTTCATACGAAAATATAATATATATTCAATTACTCATATTATGTGCTTATATTACCCGCATACACGCAGCCCCTTTGTGGTTACCCGTTTTTTCATAATTATTATTTAAACATGTGTGTCATAAAAAATATACATATTATATTTTATATTTCTAAAACAATGGAGAAAAAAGCTCTGTAGCTCATGATAGGAACGGTATTTAAAGTTGTATTGATCTAAAAATTCTACACAGTACAAGCCACACAAATTCCATGATGCTAAAACTCACCATTAAAAAAAATCTGTTTTATATTATATGAAATAAACAGATTTTCTGAATTATTTCAAATCGATCGATTTATGGAAACATGCTTATAAACACGATTGATTCCTTACAAATATTTCCATAGTTCGAACTACAAAGTCATTATGCACGATGCCAACCAAATCGAGAGCAGAATGATTAATGGATAGAAAAAACGAAATATTTGCAATATACCTCCAAAGAAACGTAAACACAAAATTATACGTAATAATGTATCGTCCTGCCATTGGGTGCCCCGTTATAACCCCTCTTTTTGTTACGCGCTTGGTTTATAAGAATGAGGGGGAGGTCACAACGGATCTATTAGTGGTATACGTATATTGAACGCTAACAAGAGGAAAAGATACGCTTCATTTCTCATTTGTGGATGCCGCGGGAGAAGAAATAAAGATTAGAAATAAGAAAGATCTTTGTTAATCTCGTATCTAGGACAAACGTGGCCATCAAATCACTGCACGTTAGTTAATGGAAAAGAATTGGAAATTGTTGGATTAATGTTATAAGCTTAATAGGATTTTATTTTGTGTAGTTTGCGGGTTATTATTAGTTATATATGAGTTACTCGAGTGTAGAATACATTGGTTATCGGCCGCCGGACCGCCAGCAGGTAGCAAATATAAAAAAAGCATTTTAATTATTTGGGATCATAAAATAACATAATTCAAAATAAAAGACAAACACTATCCAACCAGCTTTTTATACTAACAATAAATTAAAAAAAAAAGTTTTATATAACAATGATGTAGATAATATTTTAAATAAATCAGATATGTAAATTAGTTTGTAACGATTGCAAGATAATAATAATAACGTTTATTCTGAAATTGTAAATCATGTTTTAGAAATCAATCATTCTTTTGATATAAATAAAGGTTTAAAAATTTTACATAAAAATCAACCGGTTTACTTTTTTAGACAAATTTGAAATTTTAGAAATCAGAGAAAGCGTCAAGAGTGAATTAAATTTAATTATAATCACTTGAATTTATTTTCATATTTATATTAATAATAAAAATGTACATATTTTTTAAATTTCTAATCTAAATTTGTTATTCAATGCTTTATAATAATTTTTAATTAATTACTTACCTACTTTAATCAATTTTTGTTTATGTTTATAATTCGTCTATTCTTATATTATTATGTTGTATGTTTATCATTAGTCTATACTTGACATTACTATTTTTTAGTATTCTATATAATCCTCATGAAGAAAGCATCGCTCTCGAAACATTTAGATATATGTACGAGTATATTAATAAAGTGGCGAATACAAAATAAATTTTAATTCATTTATCAAAAAAAAAATTATATAAATATTTATTGTACTTTTATTATCAGACAAAAAAAATATTTTCGCCGTAATATGATTGGAAAAGAAATTATAAAAAGTATATTTTATCTAGAACAATGGAAAAAAAAAATATTTACCATCGTATTCATAGACATTAACTAACTAACTAACTTGCCATCACGCCGTTTCTCCGCAGGGGTAGGCAGAGATGACGGACCGCCATACAACTCAATCTTGGCATACACTTCTTCCTTGAACAATGGAAGAAAAAGTTAGTTACCAACGTATTCATGAACGTAAAATCCAATTTATGGTACATAGCATATTTTGAGCTAAAAATCGATATCGATATTTTTTCCCAATCTAATAAGAGCAAAAAGGAGAAAAATTATAATTACAAAATAAAAGGTGTACTGTAAGTGAAATTAACATTAGTATAAAAGGAATATATTTTTTCATCCAGGATTAATCATCATCTGGATCCTCGTGAATCACAAAAGATGTAATCGAATGATAAAACTGATAGGGTGTATGTGGGTATTCTTTTTTGATGACGACATCTTCTAATCTTCCTCTTTTATTAACCATTTACAGAAAGAAAAGCCGTTTTGCATATTTCCGTTGTTTCAATCCGATCTCCAGCTATCAGTGTAACACTATTGACACTTTAAGAAATAGTTTGTGACCTTCTGTTTTTACGAAATAATAGTATTGATACTGAAATTTATGAGGATTATTTATTTGTATGTGGAAAGGTTAATGAATAATAGCCCAAAACTTACCCTATGTACAATTACATACATCGGAAGGAAATTTATTATACGATAAGACGAATTAATCACTGCTTAAGAGGAACGGCTGCGCTGACTGTTTCATAGATAACTTAATTTTGAATTTGAGGTCAAAATACCCATTCAATTTGAATGATTTGTTTTTGTTTAATTAAAGGATTAGTAAATATCCAGTGCGTATGATAAGTATTTTTTTTTTGTTTTTAATTATGAAAAAAAATCGTATTTTTAGAGGGTAACTTAGGAAATTATTTGGGGGTTTACTGTATTTAAAAAAAAAATAATCATATTTGCTATGTAAATATGATTACCTAAATAAAAATACAAAAACAAAATATTAAAAAAAAAAACATTTTTTCGGGTCGATATTTTAAATTATTTATGGAAAATTTGTGTTTCAACGTAAATAGGTCATTTTAAATTTATTGTTAAGTCCACCATGATGATTATTTTAATATTGTTTTTAAATTTTCTGATTTTATGTTTCATTATATTTTCAAAGGAAATGGGGTAAAACTTTTTGACCGTTAGCCCCCCAATAATTGTTAAAGGTGCCTTTAAAATCGCGAATAATCATATCCTTTAATGGCCTATATTTCATAATGTAAAACAAAAATAAATAAATTACTTCTAATCCGTACTAGACATTTACTATAATTTTTGATGAAAAAAAGATCATTAGGTTTAGGTGGGTATTTTGGCCTCAAATCCAAAACTAAGTTTTGTATGAAACGGCCCGCGCAGTCGTTCCTCTTAAGTTAAAATATTAACGACGGTTTCCCTTAAAACTTGAAAGGAAACACAAACTTATAATGTAATTAATTAATCTAGAGCACGTTTGTTATTTCATACACAGTTTCCGATAACGACTGCAGCCCGCTGGTAGTTAGTGTGGTACAGAAACATCGTTAAAACGTACTTAGTATAAAGTAGGTGCAAAAACTTTCAGCCGGGAACAACAGTTACAAAGAGAAATTTAATCCATGGGAAGTCTTCAATTTCACTTTAAATTATACAGCACGTGGCCTCAGAGTTAATACCTACAAGAAATACAAAGATTAAATGTATAATCACATAGGAAATTTTATCTACAAAGGGACGAATTGAAACTCAAGATATTTTGATTTGATTGATATCGACCACGGTTATTAATATATTTATTGTATTATATATGCCCTATATGGGCTTCTACATGTATAGTTAGTTATGGTAAACAGGTTACACATCACAGTAGGCACATAGATAAAATAACTAACAAATACAGGAATAACATAGTGTAAGTACCATTCCAAGTAATTAGTTACAGATTGAAATTTTCAAAACATACCTCACATTCATTGATACTTATACTCTAGACACATACATTAGTAATTGTTGAGGATGTATGTAATAATCGTCTGTTTGTTTTTGTATTCCGAGCAGTTAAACATATCTACTATGTTTGAATATGTATTTCTTTCTGCGTGGAGTCTAGGTAATAGAGAATTTTTTAATGACTCGGTCCTGAAATTATTGTTACAATTGAATAAAATTTTAGATCGAGTAGTTCTAGTTGGAATATTAAATTTGAGTGCACATATTTTTTGGGCTATTTTTTCTACACGTCTCGTGTTGGTAGATAATGCAAAACACTCAACAGCACGACAGAAAGCAACTGTGTTATGTCAAACGTTGTAATTGAACGTGCATTACATGATGCGATCATATAACTATTATTGTTACTCGTCTCTTTCTCGTAAAGGAAGCAATGGAAATCTACAGCGATAACGTGTCAAAACTGAAGAATTGACCTTTTTATTTGAATACCGCACAACAGTCCGGAGCCAGTGGGGTTGTGGAATCTCCAACTGGGGGATGTTGTGAGGCAGAAGAGAGTGGAAGGGAAGGGAAGGAGATGAGGTAGAGTAGGGTTGGGAAGTACCTGGCTATTGGCGATTCACATCTGGTCACTAAACATGGCGACAGTAATTTGAAGCAACGTTTCGACTCTGATGTGTTCGAGGTTCGCATAAGAAAAAAAAGTTCTTAGAATTGGCACGTACTAGTGATATGGTAGTAATAGTGCGGTATGAAGGAATAACTCCGAAAAAAATTGTCACCATGCAAAAGATAGACAAATTAGAGATTTCTCGGCCATGTTAAGTTTATTTCCTAATAAATACATATCGAGATAAAACTATTTTGTTTATGTATTTATTCTATTATATTTTATTATAGTCCTGACCTAATTAGCGGTTCCCCTTGCACCACCGCCATCCCCTCCCCGCTACTTCAGCTTCACAACAAAACTCAATCATGGATACCATAGTCCCAATGCCTACGGGCAGTTGAGACGCTTGTGCGGAATTATTGTTAAAAAAATGTATGAAAAAATATTGATGAGTAACGGGTATTGAAAGTTGCACATTTTTGTTGCATGAAATTTCATTCACAAAGTCATTGAATCTATTTTAAATTTGCTTTCGCATTTCCATCATGAGCTCTGACATTTTCATTTATCTACTAAGACTAATGTAACACATTGTATTATTTATTTCACATTTGTCAATTAATTAATAGGAAATTGTGTAAAAGGCGTGTGGATATCATTTGGGGTATATCGCGAGGCTGAAAGTGTGAGGAGAGGAAGAAGATGGGAAAGAGGAAGGTACCTGGCTATTCAGATCTGGTCACCAAATACGGCTAAAGCTATTTCAAGCAATGTTTCGATTCTGGATGGTGGTACCGTGCCGCAAATATACTACATATTATTTTTAATGAATAAATTGTGAAATAACACAAATTATTTAATTAAAATTTACTTGCCCACGCCGGGATTTGAACCTGTGATCTTTGAATTCGTCTCTGAGGATCGTACCTACTTAACCACGAAGGCCGTCAAAGTTGGGTCTCTACTAAAACAAGAAAAGTATTGAAAAGTAATAATTCTTGGGCCGTAAAAATGTGTGAGGGCGTACAAATAATATATATATTTTGAAAATTTTTATTGATATTAAATACATTTTATAATTAAATTACAATACTACATTTATTTTTTAGTAATGCTTACATATTGCCAATACATGTTTACATAATAACGGTGCATGTACTAATAATATGACGAACCATCTAATTAAACTAAATTACTTAATATAAACAAAGCTTTATTATGTTTTTGTGTTCTATTTAAATGCAGGAATAATTAATCTACCGGCACAATGATTCTGCCGATACAATGGCTTCCTTTTCACTTATAAATGAGATGTTTAGAACTTTTTCTTTTAGAAGAAGACAAAGGAACGACAAGGGTAGTAGCGAATTTTGATTTATTAGCCGGGGTTAGTGGTGGGGGAATAATGTTCTCTGAAACGGGAAATATAGAGAGAAAGGTTTCTCCGGGAGGATAAGGGATGAAGATGATTAGGGGTGGAAGATGAAAGATATAGGACACCATCTGCGAAAGAATTGTGCAGTTTTTTTGGGATGTGATTGATCATGTTTTATAGGTCGGACATGTTATATGGTTGTTGTGATTAATGTGTTAATTCGGACATGTTATTCTCTGTAAATATGCGCAATGGATAGGCACTTCGTTTTATGCGGAATCATTTCGAAAACCGCCACTTACGAATTCAATAAAGAACTCCAGCATAAAATATCATAAATAAAATTAATAGGAATTATTTTATTAATAATGACACCACAGAGTAATTTTACATTTATTGAAGAAAACATATTATGGCTTAACCAATATATATTCAAATAGATCAACAAAAGCCGATTCTGAAAATATCAGTTTTGTTATATACGTAGAATTTATAAATCGTTATTTAAAAGCGAATAAAACACCATCTTGTCAAAATAAAATCTTCCTATGTTAATTCACTCCGTGTGACCATGTGACGTCATGCACGCCCCCGCCACCTATAGCTCGAATTCAGGCCGTTTTGGCGGGGTTAAAGAAAAAATGAAAATTAAATTAAATAAGAAAACGAACTTCAAAATAACAATAATAATCGTATTTAAGTTAGAAGGTCAACATTAAAATATATATTTTTTAATGAACTGGAATGCTTTATTCTTAGTAAATATGAACCCCCTTTGAAAACCGAACCTCACCTATTATTAACTCAACCCAACCAAACCATAGAATTTTCAAGAAACCCAAACAATGCAGTTCCTTAAAGTAATTCAGGAATTACCAAACACTTTTTTAATGATAATAATAATAATAATACTTGGACGATTTATATAGCCCCGTTTTTGTGAAAAATCACCTCAAGGGCGCTGACCGTACCGGGCGCTTCCATAACCGGGGTATAGCGAATAGTAATTGACTTAAAAAGTATTCACGTCACTGTAATACAATTAAGCCAAATCTGCCACAAATAATGGGATGAAAAAGATTTTAACGGTAACTCTTACCTCACAGAATAAAGAAATTCAATTATCACCATTGATTTTGCAAGAACGTTTGTTTTTACGTTGATATTTATAAATCATTGCAAACGTCATTAAAATGACAATTGGCTAGGGGTAAATAGAAACATGTAAAATCACTCAAGGCGTCTCAATGTTTCCTACCTACAGTTTGAAACTGGCTTTGAGCGTCTAAACAGCTGTCACATTAATATAAAACGAATAATATATAATATAATATAATAACATTATTACACTAACTTGGCATACGTTAAATAAAATAAAATTAAAAGCCTGACTTTCCTGAGATTTAAAAAAATGATTTTGGAAAATAATATATTAGAGTTAATTAATGATTATTGTGCTTTTATCCCCGTTGGACGTTATTTTACGACATTCAAATAATTTCAAATAAAAAAAATATACAAATAAGTTTTCCACACAAAACGAAAACTTCAAAACAAAATGTGCATATGTTTAATCATCGAAGAACATAATATTAACCAATCCTAAATGAAACACGAAACCGAAAAAAACACAAGAAATAAAAGTTTATCAGTAGCATCTGCGAATCGAACACAGGACTACCGGGACAACCGCTCTACTAACTGAGGTAATGAGGCCAGTTCACTTTACGCCATCTTCATCGATATCATACTTCAGCTTCAGGACTTGTCAATATTATCCTTCATTAAATCCCTTATTATTGGATGCTATCTTTTTGATGATTACAAAGTTCTAGACGAATATAATTGCAATCTAGATAGTGTCTCGGATATACGTATCTGATTTTTTATTTTCCGTGTTTTTTTCGGTTTCGCATTTCATTTATGATTGATTAATTTTCATTTTTACCTGAATACCGCACAAGAGTCCCAACTGCTCCCACCGTCTGGAGCCAAAGAAACTATGGCATCCCCAATTGGGGAATGTTGTGAGGCTTAAGGTATTGTGAAGGAGAAGGAGAAGGGGAGATGAAGGATGGAAAATTCCTGGCTATTCAGATCTGGTCACTAAATACGGCTAAAAGCCATTTCAAGCAACGTTTCAATTTTGAATGGTGGTCTTTCACCAGGGCGATACTGAGAATATCTTCCACTCTGTTAATATTCTCTTCGTCAATGATTGAATATTACATCGAGATTTATAAGGTAAATAAATTATTAAAATTAATTGAACATACACACATTTCCCAAAATAACAATCAATTTGTAGGTAAAGCACAATAAAGCATTGTTTTACCTTAAGTGCCCTTTCCCCTAGCTGTACCTATATTACACAATACATTAACTTAGATAATCTATTCAGGGTGCCCTTCTTACTCAATGTTACCCCCATAACAGTGTCTACATTTTATACGCAACCCAAATCATGTACAGTTAATAAAAATAATAATAATTGGATGATTTGTATTGCGCCGTTTTTGTGAAAAATCACCTCAAGGGCGCTGTACAAATATTTCTTAACTAATTATATACAAACATATACAGAAAAACATACTTACCTGGCAGGTCGCTTCAGATGAACACAGTTTTATTAGAAAATTTATTTATAGAGATGATAGTTTTACATGGTTATTTGTTGCTCCTTTTCTATTGATGTTACATTTATTAGAAGATTGGTGGCACAAGAAGAGTTGGTATTTATTGAGATACTTATAATTTTTACGACTGGAAAGTATTCATAAAATGAATTTTAGGACTCAAAAATATCTATAAAATTACCTTAAAAAGCGTAAGAAGCTTTTAATAAATATTAACTTTTTATTTTTTTATTTTACACTTTGATTATTTACAGTGTTGCGGGCTGTGGACGCATTTGCGCACCGATGCGTGAATTTTTTTATTTTATTTTTATTTTATTTATTTAATGACCCTAGGTAACTACTAACTGGATAGCCTAGCTAAGCGATTTCCAGGTGAATATCTTCAATTTATGGATACGATTTTCTGAAAAGATGTGTTTTAAGTTTAGTTCTGAATTCTGTTGAGTCTTTGATAATTCTTAAGTCATGCGGCAGTTCATTCCAGGCTTTAGGTCCTGACACTCCGAAAGCACGATCCCCGAACTTAGTATTAGGTGTGCGCTTTGGTTCCTTTAACCTGCCGATAGCTGATGACGATGCTGACCTAAGTGTGGACTGCCGTGAGTTGGTATTTTCGGGAATACACAGTTCTGATAAGTAAGCCGGAGCCATTCTATTAAGTGACTTAAATACCATCCATCAGAGCTTGAACTGGATTCTTTCAGTACAGTTATGTAATTAAATATTAATTTTAATGATGATGATAGAATTATACAATATGAAACTGCTGTAAAAATATTATGTCTTAAAAACTATATATTAAAAACTGAATAAGACAATTTAAAACAAAATCCACTTTTTTATTTTATGATCTGACCGGTTACAGGCTATCACGGCCATCTTCAGACAGGTACATTTTTTTCTTAAACTACGGTATATATACAATTTGTAGGGTATCAGGGGTGGGAAAATATGATTTATGTATGAACTATAATTTCCCACGCACTCAATCTTAACTTACATAACCTTACCAGAACAAACCAAACCTAGAGCAACCAAACCAAACCTATCACAACATAACCTAAATCGCGAGGTTATCATAAACAACGTACATTTATGGAATGCGTGAAAAGTTTGCGTAGGTAGCGTTTTGCCCGTTGCTCCCAGAAGAGGTAATTAAATAATATTATTGAAATTTTTGAAAGTTTTTTTGTCAAAAATTTAACTTGGTTATATGAGTCATCTATAAATATTGGTGTTTTACATGATTTTAATGCACTTTTAACTTTTTCTAGGTATTTATTTGTTGGGTCTTTTCGTAATATCTCAAAATTTTCATTGTTAATGAAGTCTTTGATTTTACATAGGAAAAACAGCACGTAATATCAACATTAGAGTTAAAGAACACTTACGTTGTTTAAATGGTACCGGTTTTTCTGAACTCGCAAACCACCTAATCTCTTCAGTCCATACTTTCAATAAACTCAAGGGAACTAATCTTTTGCATAAAGACGGTATAGGAATTAGATTAGACATCTCAGAAGCATTAGAAATTAAGAAGTCTTTAAATTTAAAATTATCAGATAACTTACTTAATAACCAAACAAATTTATCTTATAGCCCGATTTTAAACATGTTTCCTATCAATCTTTCCGAGCATATCAATTATTATTCTGTTCTATTTTTTTCTAGTTCTAGTTGCTATTTATCATATTCTTATTATGTAACCGAGTAGTCCATTTTCAATTACGAATGACCCTTTCAATAATGCATTATAAGAATAACTTATATTCCCATTACACTGTTATATTTACATGAGGATGTCTCCCTCTTAGAAATAAAGTTTTTCTATTATAGTCTTCCTCTAATATTTTGTTTTATCTCTCTATTGTAATATATATTTCATTCTATTGTATTTTGGGCGTATATATAACCGATAACTCTGTATTAGAATTTAGTGATTATATTTACTCTGATGAAACTTGAGTTAAGCGAAACCGGTTGGTGAAAATAAAATATATTCGTGTTTTATAACGACGTGATTCATTTAATATTAATACAATGTCAAACTACAGAGTGTTTGCTTCTTATGAAAATATTATACTTACGCTCACATATGCGGTAACCTGGCCTCAGACTCTATTCAGGGGGTGAGTTCGGAGACCTATTGTGTATTGGAAGGGTTAGAAGTTATTTACATACAGTTGTAATCGTAGAACAGGGCATAATTGTACAAACGGGATTTACAGAATATGCATGGATAATCTAACTAATCAGATTAAAGAATCTATAGGCTGTTAATTATGGAACACTGGTACCTTAGGATTATTTCCGACGTAATGCGCACATATAAACACTCGAAGCGTGGATGTCGGAAGTTACCTACTATACAATACCGAGGTTCTCTAGTGATGAAACAATGAGTGGGTTTAATCCATTGGCCAGGGTCAGCAGACGAGAACGACGAAGAGCGCAAAAAGCGGCGTTGATTTGTTTTTTGAAAAATTTTATTCAAGGGAATCTTTCACAAATAATCATAGCAATATTTTTTACAACTTGTTTCTTACATGTATTCATAATTTTCCAATGAAAAAAAAAATTTTTTTTGGCCGATATTATATTTTTTTCAATGTAATTAACAATTTTATTTTATTTCTTATCAATGGAATTTCTAGGAAAAGGCTCAATTTATCCAAGACATATTTTTTAGTTTTTTATAATATAAATCGGTTCGTTGTACAGATTAATTAAAATAGCGATTTCACCGATAGCTTCGCCTTAAGTTCGCGCAACAGAACATGTAAAATGTACAAAATGTCTGAATGCTGAAAGCTGTAGTTAGTAGTAACCTATCGAAAATTTCTATTATTTCTACCTTTTTATTATGAATGTTGGAGACATCAATAGTTTTCAATAAATAATGTAAAATAATTACTGACTTACCTTTGTTTATATAAAATTATTATAATTCAATTATTTACAGCCCTGATTGTATTTGATTTCTTTCAGTGTACCACGTAAATCAATACTGAAACATTATTTACCGATTACATTGTGTCATAATTGCAAATTTCCGTTCGCCGTATACAAATTTTAGGTAATAATTATACAGATATTGAAAATATATTTAACGCATTAATAACAAAATATGAATAAATCTTAGTAAAATTTATTTCGGGAAGTAGCAACAACTATTTGAATAAATTAACTGAATTTCTAAGAGGAACGGTTGCGCGGCCTGTTTCATACAAAATTAAATTTGGGATTTGAAGCCAAAATACTCAACTAAACCTAATGATCTTTTTTTTTCATTAAAAATTATAGTAAATATCTAGTACAGATTAGAAGTAATTTATTTATTTTTGTTTTACATTATGAAATATAGGCCATGAAATAAATTGATTTTTCGCTATTTTAGAGGCACCTTTAACAATTATTTGGGGGCTAACGGTGATGTAAAAAAAAAATGTTTTACCCCGTCTACTTTGAAAATATAATGAAATATAAAATAAATATATATGTATATTAAAATAAGCATTATGATGGACTTTAAATTAAATTAAAAACAACCAACTTACGTTGTAATACAAATTTGTCTTGCATAATTTAAAATATCGACCCGAAAAAAGGTTTTTTTTAAAAATATTTTGTTTTATATTTTTATTTACGTAATCATATTTACAAACCAAAAATGACATATTTTTAAAAAATACAATAAACCCGCAAATAATTTTCTATGTTGCGTTGTAAAATTATATAAATTGATTTTTTTTCATTGCCAAAAATAAATAAAATACTTCTCTAGATATTTATTAAACCTTTAATTAAAAAAAAATATATCATTCCATCTGGATGGGTATTTTGGTCTCAAATCCAAAATTAAGTTATGTATGAAAGAGGTAGTGCAGCCGTTCCTCTTAAATAAATTAAACAGTACTAGAAAAATTGCACCAATTTGTGATCAAAATGCATTTTCATGAATTCCGTAAAGAACTTGACCACAACAATCCGCAGAAATGAAAATATTGATAATAAAGGTAATTTAAAAAAAAAACATCAATATTTTCCACTGAAAACCTTTTTACAATATTCAATGTACTTACAGTAGATAAAATGTAAAAAAAATATGCAATCATTCAAAATTTTAAAGAAAAAACATAAAAAAAAAAATTGAAATTTCATATATCCGCAAGGTATCAGCATAACATTAAAATCCTGCAATTCAACACTTAGCATACGCAAAACACCTACCCATATCTAGGAATAACTTTTTTAACAATCTTCCTTCTAATCTTAAAATTATAGAAAATATCCATGAATTCCAACATAAATAAAAAAAATACCTCAAACTACTGTAACAGTCTTTTATTTTATTTTTTTATTATTCGATTTTTTTGTCTTTTTATTTTTTCCACAAACTTTCAATTTCTTTTCTTTTCTTCAATACCATTACTACTGATAAATTACTAAATTTACACGACTAATTCATATTTTCATCCTATTACTGTTTTAAGTTATTATCGAATTATTTGAGCGATAATCCCTCACCGAATACAAGAACCTTGTTTCTTTGTGGTGAGGAACAAGAATATTTTTTTTTGTTACACTATATGAATCATGTTTTATTTATATATTTACTGTAAAAAAATCATGTTAAATAAAAAAAACTTTATGTTAATAATGTGGTGAATACAAAGTATATTATTTAATTCGTTTATTAATAATGACGCTACAAAGTGAAAACCAATCGTTTGAAAAAAATATTAAATTTATTATTAAAGTATCTCCATTAAATACTAACTTCTTCTTCGCCTCTGATTATTTATATTTTGGCAATGCCATTATTTATAAACTTACATGCATATCTTTTTTAAAATTTTGTTTTCTTTGCTATATTTTTCTTTGAATTTATATTTACATTGCTGCATTACTATAAAACAAATAATGTGACTGTACTGATAAAAAAATGTTAAAAGTGTGACGCCCAATTAGGGCGTAAATAAATTTCTTCAAATAACGTAACAAAATTACATTTATAATATTATGAATATAAATTTTTATAAAAATAAGTATTATTATTTTATTTTTATGCCTCAATATTTTTATTATTTTTTTATTTGAATAAATATTTTTTTTAAATTTCTATGAATTAATATTTTATAATATTTGTTTATTTTATATTATTTTTACATCTTTAATGAATTACTTACCTACTTTCATCACTTATTTGTAATTTTTGTTTGTGTTTTTAATTTTCTTATTATTTGTCTGTAATTGTTATTATTTTTAGAAACAACCAACTAACTAACTAACTAACCATCACGCCGTTTCCCCGCAGGGGTAGGCAGAGAGGACGGACCGCCAAACAACTCGATCTTGGCATACACTTCTTGCTTCATTCACATTCATACAACGCCTCATACATTCTCTTCTGTTTTTCCGACTTATGACATGGCCCGACTCGAGTATTTGATTCACTTGATCGTGCCATGTCTTCCTCGGGCGTCCCCGGCTTCTTCTTCCATTCACATTCGTGTCATATATTCTTCTTACACTTCTTTCTTCGTTCATTCGCTCTACATGCCCAAACCATCTAATTGTCCCTTTCTTAATCTTGGTCACTACGCTTACATCAGCCTTGCATTCTTTGCAACATTTTTCACTCGATCATACATGGTTTTACCACACATTCGTCTCAGAGATCTCATTTCTACAGCATTCAGTCTACTTTCATCCTTCCTCTGCCAGTTCCATATTGGTATCAGCTGGTATCAGTTGGTATTTTTAGAAGGTGATTTTTTTATCCTGAAGAGGGTAGCTTTACTCCTGAAGTATGTAGATATTTATATATTAAATACAGTAGTTTTAAACAAACTAATTATTATTGATTAAATAAATAAATCATTATGTTTTTTCACCATTAAAAACTGCACGAAAATACAGTAAATTTTCAAAAGCTATTAATTGTAAATGTAGCGATATCAAATGTTAGAATACCGAACAAAGCAAATCAAAGTGAACGATTAATATTATGTATTGGTGCCTTGATGGACGAAGCAACATAACACAACACGTGAATTGTTTGCAAACATATCGATTATCACCCCTCGAGAGAATATACGGCGTGAGAACACTATTAGATTATTAGTATCGAAACCTCGGAAGAGGTTTCAAAGGATTTCATCATATAAACCATTTCATCTAGTCATTTTCGACCTGCTATATACCATTATTATCATTTTATAGGTTTCTGTTAGTCAAAGATCATATTATATTTACAGGATTATTCTGAGTTTGTGTATTTAGCAAACGGAAAACATTTCAAAGGAAACACTGTGACTTGGTGGACATCCGTTTAATTTATAAAATTAAAAACGTTACGTCGTTAGTGCTGCAGTAAAATATTATTTTTTTGCAAATAGTTTAAACATTATATACGATACGAGATTAGATACGAAAAAGGAAGGGATGTGGAGGTTTTATCGGGAACATAAACCGGACCTTTGGTTAGATTTAATTTCAATTAAAGCTTTCCTTATTTCTAAAACAACGATGAAAACACATTGTGCTGAAACTGAATACGAAGTTACACTTTCGTTTGATAACGTTCCATTACATATTATATATAAATTTGGATGTATGTATGTTTCATTTATACGACGTATCTCAATATTGGAATGAGATACAGAGTTTGAACAAAAAAAAGGTAAACGAAAAAAAACCAACAACAAAACAAAAATTAAAAATTGAAACAAAACATTTTTGTAGAAAAGTTCACGGATGAACGTACTTATTACGCACTAAGGCAATTGTGTTATTTAATTTTAATTTCAGTTTGTGAATCAATCTGAAGTAATATTTAAGAGAGAATGTCAAAGTGAGTTTTAATGGTGTCAAACTAAACACTTCCGAAAGACATTAATAGGTATCAAAATAGGCGGCGGATTGACAATACCATTATCTGAAATGCCTTGAAGTGAAAGGAAGAAACTCGGGTTTTTACTTTTATAAGAATACCGCACAAGTGTTCCAATTAATCCCCGCTAACCGGAGCCAGTTGGACCGTGGCATTCCCAATTGCGGTATGCTGTGAGGCTGAAGGATGGGAGAGGGTAAAGAAATGTGGAACAGGTGGAATAGGTGGGGAAGTGCATTGCTATTCCGATCTGGTCACAACATAGGTCAAAGCTATTTCAAGAAAAAATTCGATTCAGAATGGTGGTCTTTCACCAAGGCGACAATGAAAGTAGATAATATCTACCGCTCTATATTTTTTGTAAACAATGTGTTTATTACATAGGAATTAACGCATTTTTCTTGCGCACGCCGGAATTGGAACCAACTGTAATTTTTTTTTATTTCCTAAGGGGATCCACTTCGTAAAAATCGAACGAAGTAGGTTACGACACGGTAGAAATTCTTGCTAAACATCGACTGCATTTTTCGATTTACGTAAAAAAAATATCACAAAAATGAGTGTTATTTTATTTTGTAAAGCGCAGTAATAAATATTGAAATATATCTAAAAACACTTATTTTTCCACAGTAAACGATATGACCATATACGAAAGAGGGTTCGTAAGTAGGGGATTTTTCACTTTTTTTTAGATTTGATATATTATTTTTTCATATGCTTATAAAAATACTCACCAAAAATGGCCGGTTAAACCAAAAGGTAAGGTGTGTTCTACCAGCAGTATTTAATTAAATCATCTATGATATTTCTAGGATATCAAATTTTCAAACCAAAAGCACATGATTTTGCATTACTTCGCATTGCATTGCCTTAATAAAAAATTATTTCCACCTTACAATTACACCCAGTTTACCAGAATACGCAACCTCAAAACTTTACCCCATGCGATACATAACCCCGAGCAACGCCGGGTACACGACAGCAAGTACTTACTATTTTCAAAAAGACGAAGTGTTAAAACAATGAAAAATTAAATAAATTATATTGTGTTAAAGAAATATGGGAGGTCTGAAGTTTTATGTGATAACTCAATTGGACGTACATATACCCGGACAACAGAAGGTCCCGAGTTTAAATCGCAGTCGCACCAATATTTGTGCGTGTTTTTCTAATACTGTTTACCGTTAATATTATTTTAATGTTTGGCATCATCATGGAGCGCTATGTTAAAAAAAACACTTTTTTCGCAAAAACGCTATTTTAATATAAATACAAAACATTTCTCACAGGTATTTCAAACAGTCCATTGCCATTTGCAAGTCCATTTATTCTCCTGACTGATAAAGTTTTTTTATCGTGATTTTATGCTAAACAGGTCGTAATTTATCGCGTTCATATTTATACATGACGACAAATAATCCACGTTAACTTTAACGTACAACATTTTATTAATAACTTATCACAGTAATTTATTCTCAGGAAACATAAAGGCAATTTATCACGGAAAAGCGCGATCGTAAGTCAACTATTAAACGGGGAAAGCTTATTCTTCTTACGAATTCCGTTAGAGTTTATGTACATGAAAAGTAATGGTGATTTCAGTGCAAAACATGAATTAATATTTGGCTTATCGCATATTAAATAACGTTATCGTATAAGCAGGTTATTTACTATTATACGACCATGAAACTTTAACAGTATTTTTAAAACACATTTATTTATTTTATAACTTTCCGTTGAAAATAGCTTTCGTGCAGATGAAATTACAATAATAGTAACTGTTCCCTAATCGGAGCCAGTGAGACTACGTCGTCCTAAATTATTTTGAAACGTTTTAAGGCTGAAAGGAGAGGGAGAAGGAAAGAGATGGGCAAGATGAAAGTTGGGTGGTATCTGGCTCTTCAAATATAGTAACTTAACGCTTCTAGAGTTATTTAAAGCAACGTTTCGATTCTGAATGGTGTGTTTCAGCAGGGCGGTACCAATAGCATCTACCACTGGATCTCTAGATCTGCATTCTCTTTATTTTTCCACGTGCATCCTTTGTGAACATTAAAAACGCGATCGTCCACAGTTTTTTACATTTTCACTTATTTAACCACAATGGTTGCATAACTAAACATTAAAAATATTAAACACTTTCAATATTTTCTTAATTTAACTTCGGAAGGAACAACTTATTTTTAAATATACATAGGATTCTTTCTTCTTTACTGCCACCTGGAAGGCAATATAATTTGCCAACCTTGCAGCTAATGGATTGTTTGTCATAACGTGTATGTATGTCATCGCTTTGTCGTTTAAAGTGTGTGTGTACTTGTGCCATTTCAATGAAATCTGTTTTTGTATGTATGAGTTTATTATTTAATTTATATATTAGGAAACATTCAACCATTTAATTGTCGTTGTTTTTTGCTGGAAGCATTACAAATACTTGAAAAAAAAAACTGTTTTTGTATTTGCGTCAATTTATTAATATTGTATATAAAATCCTTCTTTGATTCATAAAAAAATAATAAGGTTTGTGGGTTGTGCTTCTTTGAACTTTGAAATAATGAAGGGTAAATACGAAACTGACAAAGAAACATAATATTTGAATACTTAGTCACATACAATATTATAGCCTTAGGCATAAAAATGAAGACATTTGATTATTCAAAGGACGATCTGTTCAAGAACAGTCCAAATTTGATTTGTAACTTATTTGTTTCCTTCATTTTTACAACGATCTTTTTACTACTAAGGCGAAATAAAAACAGATATACTACATTTTCTGATGTTCAATTTTACATCCCTTTTTTTTAATATGCAATGAAAACAAACGACTGACCGTACAGAAAAATAATTTGATGTAGAAGATTCAGAGATGCAGAACATTTTCACCAAAAATTAACCGTCCACATTCACAAGGGAATATCAAAGTTTTATTTATCTAGACACGGAAATTGAACCTGTTTTGATTATATGTAATGATAATCGTAACTTCTAATTAATTATAGATAATTATATTTACAAAATAATCGTTTTTTTATCATTGAAGATCTCTTTTTGTCGTGTTTAATTCTAGAACAAATTCTAGAATAAAACACGAAACCGGAAAGACACGGAAGAGAAAAAGGTAACGATAGCAGCTGGGACTCGAACGGAAGACCCCATAGTCTATCCGGGACCATGCGCTCTAATATTCTGAGCTACGGCTATCCCAATCCGTTCCGTCGTCCTTATCGGTATCATACTTCTATTTCTAAGAACTGTCAATATCATCTTCAATAAATTAATTTCCCCATATTTTCGGCTGCTACCTTTTTATCATAAGATTTATACAAGATTCTATCCGAAATTATTTATAGTCCTTTTAGATAGTGTCTCCGATATACCTATCCGATTTTTATTTATATATGACATCTGTTGACTATTTCTCGAACCACTTCCATTTAAAAAAAATGCATTTATATTGTAATTTTGTCAAGCCACAACGTAAATGCTTTTTACGAATATGTAATTATATTTACGATCATCGATTTTTGAAAGTCAATCTGTTAGAATATATAACATACAGTTAATGGACACTAATACATATTACTGATATGAATTATGATTTAGTGTTACAATTTGTGTATTACTAATTTAAAAGCTGTTATCATTGATCCATTAATAATGTACGGGGTGAATGATTGATGCTTGGCTACATCACATGATAACAATCAACTAAATTAAAGGTATTCGATGAAATTGGATTTAAAATATTTATATACAGTTCCACAACAACAATTCAATTACAATTCCATTTCCTTTTAAAGATACGACATTTTCCTAATCTTATCTTAGGGTTAAAGACATTTCACTTACCTGCGGTTCAGATTCATTTGTGATAATAATAATAATAATAATAATGTTTTATTTCAGCAGAACAAAGCGGTGAGTGCAATACTCTGTCTGCCATATAAAAAGAATACATTTTAAGAATAGAAAATTACACATTGTAGAAATATAATATAAAAATAAAAAAATTAAATTAAAATAACATATTTAACACTTATGCTACAATGGCCTGAGGGAAGTTCTCCATCTACGATGTAGGGGCGCGCCATGCCACTGGGCGACGGCCTGGACAAGAGTGTTTTCCGATCTCAGGTAGCGCTGACTCGTCCCGGCTATTCTGTGGCGCATCAAAGCAGCGAACCCATGCACCCTTCCCTCTGCGGACATCTGCGAGGCGCTGCATCTCCAAGGGAGGCCGAACAGCGCCCTGTAAGCATGGTTATATTGCACTCGGAGTGTGTCCATGACGCCTTGTGTGTATCTAGTCCATAGTTCGCTAGTGTAAAAGCTCATGCAGTATGTCTGGAATAGTTGCTTTTTTACCGGAGAACTGCACCTATTAAATCTTCTGGCGAGCATGTTGGCGCGTACGCACAGCGCTCTTCTTTGGCGTTCTATGTCATTATGACAATACATTTTTAAAGGAGTTTGTGGTATAATGTTCATAGTATTACTACAAATTATTGGCACATCATATATACTCAACACGTATAGTTTATGATTACTTACTTTACACGTGTAGTTTATTATAATTTTTAGAAAATAAACCACTTTTTTCTGACATTTGGGATTTCAGCATAGGTACTTTAAAATGTAAATGTCAAACTGGTCTCATTAGATAAGTTGGATGTCCCGGACAGGCAGAGGTTCTGGGTTCGAGTCCCAGATGCAACTGATATCTTTTAATTTTCTGTTGTTTTCTTCGGTTTCATGTTTCATTTTGTTTATGTTAATATTGTCTTCTTCAATGATTAAAACTTTTAAATGTCGGTATTCCGTTAAGTCAGTTCATCTAATAGCACCATTATGCGACAAAAACTGACAAAAAATGTTAAAACTTTTCTTAAAACTACACAAATATCGATACAGCATATCGAGAACCGGAAAAGGCTGTTAAAAAAAAAGTCTTTAATCCTAAGAATAAGCCTGATTATCAAAAGGTTGTCACTATTATTGAAAACCACCATTTAGAAATGCATAATTACTGAAATAGAATTATTGATCACACTTAACGACTATTTTTGAATGTAATTAATGCACAAGAGTTCTGATTGCCCGGAGCCAGTGGGACTATTTTATCCCTAATTTTGGGTATGTTATGAGCCTAACGGGAATGGGTAGGAGACGAGGAAGTTAACTATTACTCGGCTTTGCAAATTTAGTTACAAAATACGATTAAAGCTATTTTATTTCGGATATTGAATGCTGGGTTTCCACCAGGGCAATTCTGAGAGTATCTACTGATAAATTTAGATCTGAATTGACGGTTGGTTTCACAACTCTCCGTAATTTTTATCTTCTTTTTATACCTACCTTTATTTAAGAATTTTGTTTATCTTTTATGAATGTTAACTTATTTCCCAGACACGCTGTACGTTCGATGGAAAGATAAAACCCACATAACAGCTCGCTGAAGAACGCACATAAAAAGCGGCAATAAGTTCCAAGGAAATCGAAAAGGAAGTATTTTTGATTTAGTACATATAAAATTTTCTGTAAAGGTCTTTACGAATCTGTCAATCGTTACGAGAAACAAAAAAATCAAACTGCTTTCAACAAAAAATCATTTACTTAGTAAGGATAGATAACTTGGGTGTGTTATTTTTTGAATCGCCATTTTTATGAGTTTAAAATCCCCCATTGAAGGGATGTTATCGCCATTGAAAACCTTTTTGCATAATTAAAATAGTATTTTTTTAAGAAAACGCACAACTAGATAAAAAAATATATATCGAATAAAATAAAGACGTGTTAATACCAAGTCTTGATTTTGAAATATGATATCGGTGTAGATGGCGTAAATTGAACTGGTCTCATTAGCTAAGTTGGTTAAGCGGTTACTCCGGATAGGTAGAGGTCCTGGGTTCGAGTCCCAGATGCGACTGAAATAGATGTGTCTGGGGTGGCTCGCTGGACGTCTTTCCTCTGGAATAACATTAAGAAATTTCCGCGGAATTCAATCTGCTGGCATTCTTAATACGTGCCCAAACCACCCCAGTTACGACTTTTCTACGATGAATAGGTGTAGTGTTTCGATGTGTATCTCCTCCCGAATCACCGAGATTCTTATTCGATGGATACAAATTATTATTATTCTTATTACCTCCAGTACTCGGCTAACATCTGGTAATTCAAACAGCCAAGAAAGCAACTACAGGTATTTCAAGCTTAGTTTTGCATCAAACTGCTGATAATTATTCTAAAATTTTATCTAAAGTGTCTTCCAGTATGAAATGGATGGCATATATATATTACTTAGATCATAAATGCTCTTGAAAGGATTCTTAGTTGGTAAATTATATTACACACATTATCTCTATACTTTATAATCAAGCTTTTAATGTATTATTTAATCAAAACTTTCGAATAACGACCAGACAAACATTAAAATTTTAAGTACATATATCTCATTCTAACTATGGTTTACATTCCCTAATACAACGTTTACACCGTCTTGGCAATAAATATTTAAACTATATGGATGTATTTGACAATAATTTGAACTTCAAAAGCCATTTATAAATTATTGTACAATTCAACATTTTTTTAAATTTTATTAATATTAACGTTGTTTTGGTGGATATTGGTAGAAACCTGTTTCCATTCTTTATTTTTTCTGTTTCCTGTATTTTAAGTCTTGTGGAATTTTATTTTTATTTCTCATATTTAAAATTGTAATTTGTCAAAAGATGTACTATTATGAGCGTTTAAACAAAATAAAAACACAAACTACAATATTTAAGGAGACCGAAAATATTTACAGCCTTCTAATAATTTAAAAAATCTTTCTTAATTCGACCAGACCGACTTAATTATTCATTAATAATGTCTCCCACAACCCTCCATCTATATAGAAAAGTTTGTTTTGTCTCGTTATGTACGTACTCAGTATCTCATACAGCAGTTAAATGCGTAGGTTGGTCTATATCCGATAAATCAGAAATTTAGAAACAAATTGAAAAATTTGGTCTCGTCTGATGACAGGAACATGTAGGGCTGGGAACAGGAGAGGAGTGAGAGGCGTCCCAATACTCAGGTTTCACACCTTTCTTGTGGGTGATGATTTGTTTTGGAACCACCCTATAGTTTGGAAGTGGCTGCGAGGTTTATCCGTAAGAACTGTCTGCATATAAATTCGATTCTGACAATAAAACCGGGAGGCTCAGAAACATTCCAATATAGCCATAGCAATGCTAAACAAAATCATATAAATTGAGTCTACATACACTGATATACAAAGTATAGACACAGACTGAAAGGGATCATCCCATTGTTACGAGTCTGATGATTTATTATACTCGTACATCCATAGGCGAATTTACCCGTATCAAAATACACCCACGAATGATGCAACTACTTACCGAAATTGCACATCTTTTTTGTTCACAATATTTATGTATTCATATCAATAGCTTAGCGATGATCTGTTGGCATACACTCAATAGTAAGTGCAACACGGTTAGTGATATAATATTTGCATTTTATTATATTTCCATCTCCTCATTTAATGCTCGTATAGGTACCAGAAAACCGTTGTAGACTTAGTTTATAATTTTAACATGTGAAATTTTATACTTCATTTGAACTGATTCAAAAGTTTTTTTTAACGAATTATTTAATTAAAAAACTAAAAATAATGAATGCTAAAAACATATTTCTTAAATCAATCAAAAATTGACGAAGACAGTTACAACGGATTGATGTATTCCTCCGTATCAATCATTATTTTACAAATCTCCAAAATTCTTGCATTTTCTTTCATAATATTATTATACAATGCATGTTATTACAATATAATCAACATAAGTATTTTCATGCATACTTCTTCAAACAACACAATGCATCCAATAGGAGTACGAGTATAAAAAAGTATGTTCCTGTCTGGTGACCTCGGAATTGTTGGATATTAAAACGTACCGTCATCCACATAAAGGACCTGTCTTTTATTAGACTATCTTAACAATAGATCAAGAAGATTAAGAAGAGCGAGGTATCTATTATTCTCTATTTAGATATTCTGAAATCTGTCGGCCTGCAAGCCCGGTATACTGTATTTATATTTTCAAAAGATTTTCAAATCGAAAATATTTAAAACTACTCTTCAGTTTCAATTTAAGTGTCAATAAATCGACGGTTTTTGAAATAACATTATTGAGTTTCATACAATACGCCGTATTTAAATATATGAAAATATATGTTACATAATTATATGATTGTATGGTGTACATTACCTACCCTACTAGGTGAAACCTTTTTTGAGGTAGATGATTGGATGTACAAAAAAAAGATTTAGGTGTGATGTTATGACAGATTAGGCATTGTTAAATTAAAATATTTAAAACGTAATATATTAAAAGAATATGTAATATATGCTAGAATATTCAAACAATGACTGAAAGGGAATATCAAATAGACCATTACAAAATTTTTTTAATACACCAATACATATACATTTTTATAAAATCTACTTTCAAAACATTAGTATCGTACTTGTGTGTGATTTTAAAACGCCCACTAAAATCTTATTATACTTATTTAAGTATATATGATAATAACACTGAATTCTGTTTACTGTCATAACAATTGAAATGTTTTTTTGCTTGTTTCTTATTATCACTTTATGTCATGTTTTATCTTTCTTATTTTCGCTACCACTTTTAAGAAAATGATTAACTTATTTTTTTTTAAAATGAAAACTTTCACATAAGCCATAGAAATGTGATAAAAAAACCATAATAATACACATACACACGTCTTTGCCTTTGTGGGATTTTTTTGTTTACATATTTTAATTTTTATCATATTTTATTGTATTTTCAAACTGTTATTATGTAACAAAAATTATAAAGAAAGATGTGACAAAATTAAATAAAGAAGGTAATGAGTAAAATAAGTGTTCTATATGTTATTAATATACCTAGTAAAGCCATCTGTGGTTTATAGCCTAAACCATCACAACATACTAAAAGAAGACAGTAATATTATTAAAAACGGTACCTAGATCACCAATTTTACTGACCAATGAAGTACAAAACAAGCAACTCATTTTTTGATTAATTTTGAAATTAATCAACAGTAAAACTCCATGTTGGTAAACGAAAATTACGTCTGGGAATAAGCCATGCTGCGCTGTAAAACGTAGAGTGATACTCCACCAGCACTGAAGTGATAAACATATAGAAGTGTTTTGTGGGCGTGCCAGTGTGATCGAAGTTACTTCATTTTAAAATTTTTCACCTATCAAATTTCTTTCTTGAGCAGATAAACAATTTCATTGGTTTAACGAGGCCTCCACGGATCATAGGAGTCGAAAGGTTTTTTTTATGTAAATTGTCGATATTTAGTATTTAAAGCAAGTTTATAATTTTAATTATTAGTATTTAGTAAGAAGCAATCACTTTACGGTTTGACATCATATTAAATAGAACAAGCACTCTTTTAAAAACCACGAATATAGTGCATTATTAAGCCAACCGGTTTCGCTTACATCAAGCTTCGTCGGGGCAAATATAATAACTGAATACAAATACGGAGTTATATATAAATACAGTAAACAAAAGAGTGAGACAGATATATTACAAAAAAATGAGAAAAGACAATATAGAGGGAGACAACGTTCATTTGAATAATACATCAAATCGGTATAGATAACACTTCTAGGGATTATCTGTTCAGTGTCCACGAGATACTCCACGAGATCACGCCGGGCAGGCAGAGCGCTCCACGCACGGGTAAAGGGACAAGCCTGGGAATTTCTTGTCTTGGGAATATTACAGAACGTAATAAAGCAGTCGCATTTTTTAACATGCGATAAAAAAACTTTTGTTTAGCTCTAAAGTCCCTTAGTAAATGATGAAAAATTTTTTCCTCGTATTCACTGGGATACAGCAACTTGTTGAAAGCTCGTGTTGAAAATGTTTTACTTCTGCAACTTTTATAGTTGTAGGGCTGTTGTCGGACATGATCGCCTCTCCCAGGATGTTTTGACGCGGCCATTTTTGTCTTCATATTTGTTATGTATAGATTAATATTATGAATAATTTGTGAGGGTGTCAGATTGCATAAAAAATATTGTTTCGCTGTTTGCAAATGATTCAGACTCTCGATGCCTTTGTAATTGTATTGTTGAGTGGTGAGATGTGCCTCGTCACTTCTTGAATGACTTACAATAAAACGTTAGAGCTAGAGCGGAGGGAGGGAGAGGGGCTTGTCGAACTTGCGCAGGGTGCGGTAGGTCTGCGCGTTGTAGCTTGCGAAAGCCAGTTCGAACCAGTTAGCCTTTAATCGCCCGCCTGACAAGACGCCTTCTCTTTCCACTGCCCGCTCTTACTTCTAATCCACTAGCCTTGTTTTCTTCTGACCACCGCTTACCCTGGACCTCCATCAGACCACTGTTTCTCAGTGGACACAGACCAAGCAACGTCACACGGACAAGGCCCGCAGAATTACAATAGTTGTAAATAAGGGTCTTGTCGTTAATATCGTTCTTCCTCTCAGAGGGAACGGTAGGTTGTGCTCTTTCCCCTCCCATTCCTCTCCGCAGATCGGGATCAGCTGCCCCTACAGTTCATTTGTGTGCCATTACGTCTGGTACAGCTGACAAGTATTAAGACTTTTTTTAGTTTGAATATTGGGTGATAATATATATAGCCCTTTTAACAAATATGTAAATATTTTTATTTTTTGTTTTGACAAATCAAATATTTCAGTTAATAAAATCTAAATTATTTTTATAAACAATAATTATTAGCCTGAAACACTCATCCAAATTGAAAAAAAACCTTTCCGAGCAAAGATAAATGTCGCCGACAGGACTCGAACCTGCACCCTTCTGATGTCCGGTCAGATGCTCTACCGTTGAGCTACGTCGGCTTATCGTAAACCCGCCAAGTTAATCAATATATACTAGTGTTTCAGTCAATAATTACTGTTTTTATTATATTTTCACCTGTAAACAACCAACTTTATTAGTATGAAAAGGCTTGTAACGGCTAAATCCCTCAAATAGATGGCGTCGAGACAAATTATGTCTACATTTTATTGGTGAAAATTGCTTTGACTTGTCAAATATTTATTAATTGATAAACTAAAGTTCTTAAAAACTTAAGACAAGATTTTTGGGCATAGCGCAAAGGGTAACAATTATTTTTATAAACAATAATTATTGGCCTGAAACACTCATCCAAATTGAAAAAAACCTTTCCGAGCAAAGATAAATGTCGCTGACAGGACTCGAACCTGCACCCTTCTGATGTCCGGTCAGATGCTCTACCGTTGAGCTACGTCGGCTTATCGCAAACCCGCCAAGTTAATCAATATATACTAGTGTTTCAGTCAATAATTACTGTTTTTATTATATTTTCACCTGTAAACAACCAACTTTATTAGTATGAGAAAGGCTTGTAACGGCTAAATCCCTCAAATAGATAGCGTCGAGACAAATTATGTCTACATTTTATTGGTGAAAATTGCTTTGACTTGGCTTTTTTGTCGGCGACATTTATCTTTGCTCGGAAAGGTTTTTTTCAATTTGGATGAGTGTTTCAGGCTAATAATTATTGTTTATAAAAATAATTGTTACCCTTTGCGCTATGCACAAAAATCTTGTCTTAAGTTTTTAACAACTTTAGTTTATCAATTAATAAAATCTAAATTATTTACATTATTTATTTTTATTTTTAAAAGATGTAAAAATCACTTCGTTGAATCATATTTATTAAATTAATTAATGAGGAAGCATAACTTTCGAAACATGTTGATTTGTATATATCAATAAATTGGTGAATACAAAGTAAATTTTAATTCATTGATTTATATTATATTTCGATATTAACACATTCATGACGAACTATTTTTTTCGAATTTTGTACTGAAATTTCAGAAGGTGGTTGGTTTTAGAGGTAGAAAACGTTTTTTTTAGAATTAAAACAAATTAAAAAAAACGTACCCTCAGCCCTCAATAGCCCCAAGAAGGATGAGATTCACGTTGAACTCTCGGAAAATAACTAGTCGGAAATTTATTTTTTCAAGTTTATTGTACAAAATATAAATTGGTCAAGAAGATTTCACGCATTGTCGAACCTTACACGTGATGCAACGGATACTCTATAGTCACTGATTTTCAGACCAGGGTATGCAGGCAGAAAGCGACTTTAGTGCCTATTTATTTCGAAAAAACTTAAGGTTCATTTTAGCTCAAAAACGAGGGGACAAGCGATTTGAAGGGAAAAGCGACTTTCCGCATATCGAATTTAAAAGAAAGCAAGGCTCAAAATGGTAAACATACGATTCAGATTTTCCTGTCTTGCGAAAGTAGACCGAAGCGCCCGTAGGGTTTCGAACACCGCAAGGTTCATTTTGGCGTAATCAAAATTCAGACTCTCGAACGAAGTTAGCCCCGGATCACTCGCAATCTGAAAAAAATCTTCGGAAACTAGTGAAAAATGTATGGTTTCCAACTGGTGGCGAGAAATAGAACTAACGTTAATTCAGTAAGGAAAAATTCAAATCCGTTCGAGTTCTGCGTTCGTTCTATTTTCATCCGCAAGATTCGTACCTGCTAGGTGGTGCTGCTCAAGTTTTTTTTTTAAATGGAAGAAAAATAATAGGCCATGAGTATATTTTTGAAAAGTACCTACATAAGTACTTACAATCGCGGCTGACTGGACTGGACCGGTTTGAAAATTCTTCGTTAAATTTCAGTCATCGCCCATTGGAAAAGGGAAATCCGTTAAATACGCGCAGATAGTTACAAAGTTTCTTTAATAAAAAAAATTCCTATTAACACAGAATTCCACCACGAATTGGCAGTTTCAAAATCAGAAGTTTTAAGTAATAAGTGATACATAGTGAAATATCGCGCTTGTTCTGGCAGAAACCGTCATTTCTTACGTTAATCGCCTAATACGTTAACGTTTTCTTATAGAACAAACATGGTACAAGAATTGTTACTTTTATTTAGAATTTTTTAACAATCTAAATAATGCAGGAATGTAAAGGCGTATCCCACATTCCTAACATTTTAGGTTTTCGTAAACTTCGGAGACTTTTAGAGACTGGAGATATATTTTTTTATTTTCATTTAAACTTTGGGGGGAAATAAAATTTTGTTACATCGCTGCGTTGATTGGAAACGTTATGCGTAAAATACAGTAAGAAAAATATACAAATGGTCTTCCATAGGACTAAGTATTAATGAAATATCTCAAAGCCCAGTTAGACGAAAAAACGGTTTTTATCGTTCACTTAAGATTATGTTAAGGTTATTGATTTAACAAAAGTATTAATTTATAATTAAAAGGTTGTGATTAAAATAGATAGAATTAAATTGATGTTTTTTTTTGGATTGGAAGATCTCGATAGCGTCGTGGTCAACCCATTTGACTTTAAGGAGAACGGCTACGCGGCCTGTTTCATACAAAACTTATTTTTGGATTTGAGGCCAAAATAGTGATCTAAACCAAATGATCTCTTTTTCACCAAAAAGTATAGCGAATATCTATTAGTATTTTGTCTTCAAATCCAAAATTAAGTTTCGTTTGAAACTATTCCTATCAAGTCACGAGGTTGCGGGTTCACGTTACAAATGTTCCAATAAGGCTACGATTTATCAACTTTACATTATTTTGTTAAGTTGCTATTAATCTTTTTGAAATAACCGGGTTGTATTATGATACGTTAGTATTACCGGTGGTGCCAGTACGAAGGTTTTAAGCTTATTCTAATAACTTTATGTCTATTTAAAATGAACACCTGTAAATAAGTTTGACGGACAGCTGTTTTGGTAGGATTAACTATGGCATGAAGTTAATTTGGATCAGATGTGTAATACACGAATGCTGAAAATCTTGCTAGAGAATAATTATGGTATTAGGAATTAAAAAATAAAATTTCAATTTTATAAACGTAAAAGGCAGTATTTATATGAAGAAAAAAAATATATTTCAGTAATTAATTAATGTTTATATAAATGCATACATATACACATGTAGATTAGACAACTTATAAGCAATAGAAATTAATAAATTTTTAAATTTAAAATTATCAGATAACTCACAATGAGTTTGTTAACTCTTGGGAATACAATGCGTAATGTATTGTATACTTTTAAATTAAAAAATAAAAAATAAATTATTCCATAGTTCGATTTTAAACATGTTTGCTGTGAATCTTTCCCTATTCAATTATTAACTTTCCCCAATATGTAATTATGGATACCTCTCTTATCTTGTCTCACTCATACATTTAATTATTATTATGTGTAGTCTATTTGTCACTAATAATGGCTCTGTTTTTTATAAATAATTTCAGGATTATCTTAATGACATCATTATTTCCCCATAAAATTTATTAGTTGTTATTATTTAGTTGTTATACACAATACTTTTCAATTGTTGCCTCCCTCTAATATTTTATTCTACTTTTTCTTTTTTGTATTATCCCGTCTTACTCTTTTTTTTTACATGAATACCGCACAAGAGTCCCAACTGTTCCCAACCGTCTGGAGCCAGTGAGACTATGGCATTCCCAATTGGAGAATGTTGTGAGGCTGAAGGTATTTGGGAGGGGAAGGAGAAGGGGATGAGGATGGTGGGGAATACCTGGCTATTCTGGTCACCAAACACGGCTACAAGCCATTTCAAGCAAAGTTTCAATTCTGAATGGTGGTCTTTCACCAAGGCGATACTGAGAATATCTTCCACTCTGGAACGTGCGCAAATATACTATATATTATTTTTAAATGAATTAATTATGAAACAGCACAAATTAATTAAATAAAATTTATTTGCGCACGCCGTGATTTGAACCCGCGACCTTCGGATTCATAGTCGAGAGCCTTACCCCTCGACCATGGAGGCCTATATAAAAGATAAATCTGTACTTATTTAAAAGATAATTCTGTACTATTTTCTATATAAGCGAAACCGGTTGGCGTAAAAATACAAAAAATAGAGATTTATAACAAAGTGTTCATTTACATTAATATAATACTTTTTTTTGCAGGATCAGTTGGATGGTGCAATACCCAAGATGTTATAATATAACAGTAAGTACCCATATAATATTATTATACAAGTTTCACTTACAACAGCAAAGTTTAAAAAAAATGTTAATATTTAAAAATATTCGTATCGGTCCCGTTGCTGAAAAACTGAATTGTTCGAATAATATTATATTCCGTTACTTTTCATGAAAAATAGATATTTAACTTGGTTGAGACGGTATGATGATATCACCGGGAGAAAGGGAAACAATTTTTCTAACTAACTAACTTTTCTTAAAGCACATATTTTAGCATTGAGATAAATAATTAAATCATGGCGAGGCACAAAGCGATATTTTTTTAAATAAAGAAAGTTGAATTAAAGTTGACGTTAAATATTTCATAGATAAAAACGAACCGAAGAAACGAGAAAAAAAGTCCCGTACTCAAAAAAACTTTTTCCGATACAAAAAATCATGATCATTCGATATGGCGGGTTATGGTAATATATTGAAAATTAATTGAAACAAATTCTGTTCAATGGAATATCTCGCTTTATGATGACAGATGACACAAATAAACTAAACTAAATAAATGTCGCAACTTTCACTGTAAACAAATTGGTATTTATTAGAAAAAAAAAAACATTTTTTCAATTAAATTTTCGTTTTGTGATGATAGATGGCACTAAAAAAGGAAACATAATACAGGGTTATTCAGAATGATTTATTCACATTAATTGTATATTTCCTGAAATATACAATACGTGTGAATGATCCAGATAGCAATTGAAAGAGGAGGTTTGAAAGTTTCGAATCCCACCACAAGATCGCTCATAGTTGCGAAAACAACTACTAGAGTGGTCGCGCAGCCAAGCAACCATTTTGCGTCAGTTGCGAGTAAAATAGCTACTATGCACTACAAGGTTTTCTACGTCCGTAAGTTCTGTAAAGATAAACCGGTAACTGTAGTGTAGCGTACTTTTCGTCTCTATTTCAATATTAAACCTCCAATTAGAAAGACCATTTGTCGTTGGTATCACCGAATTGAGTAAACTGGATGTCTCTGTAAAGGAAAAAAGGCGGAGATTGTACAAAATTGAATAAGTTGAATAACTCTGTTTATGTAAATATTAAAATAATGTACATCGCGATTTTTATACAAAAAAAACTTATTTGAGAAAACTAACTTGTTTATACAAGAAGTAACGAAATAGTTGCTTTTATTTAACTTTGGCGAAACTTTTCGAAAGATCTAGCCTACTTATGAAAAGCAGAAAAATATATTCATAATTTTACCAAACTGCTGAGCCAGCATATTAAGTATAACGTTTACGTGAATTCTGTCTACCCCTTCCACCGTCTGATATTTATTAGTATGGATAGGTAGCAAAATCTGGGTCGAAAATCAGAAGTTTTTTTGCTAAGAATATCTTTATCGATAGTTCAAGGCAAACTCGGAGATATTTCTAAATTATCATTGACCTCACGAGGTGTAAGAAAAACACACAGATTGCGTTAGCAGAGTCAGCTCAGAATCGAACCCTTTCTTTGCAGCAAAAAATATATAAAAAATGTATGAGACATGACGTCACGATTCAATATAGAGACCTTTCGCGAGACTCTTATTTGTTTACGGGGAAATTGGGGAGAGAGCTCACGTAGGCAAAAAATATCCCGAGTTTGACGGGGTTCGGAGATAAAGCTTACATTTGCTGGGCCGCCCCTCCACTCTGATGGCAGTCATTTGGTAGATGACACGTGAAATGGAAACGGGATAGTTTGGGAATATCTGAAATTCGAATTTGCCGAATGTTAGTTGATTGAACAAGATTATGTTTAGTGGGGAAGGCGGGGTGAAATAGACACGAGAGTTCGAAAAAATATTACCAATCAATTTATGAGTTGATTTGAAGATTGCTAACTAATATTTTTTTTACGTAAGTGTCTACATGACTAAAATTATATGAAATCAAAGAAATATATTAAGATTTTTTTTAATGAGATACTCATGGCCGGTTGATGGAACTTCCACCGTCCAATATTAAATATAATGTATACCTATTATAAAATATGCCTTAAAGAAATTAAAAAATATATATACATACATAAATATATAGGGCGAGAAATACATAATTCATAAGGATTACCTCTAATTACCTATGAAACAAGAACATGGAAATATATCAGAATAGGCGAACACAATAAGGGTGTGATTTTTTTTTATGATTTAGAATTATAAATACGTGGCCATTAAAAATTCCACGAGCTTAGGTAAAATTAAATTGTGGAAAATAAGTTGTTTTTTTAAATAATTTCCGAGACCACGTCTCATACAGCATTAAAATAAAATGCAGTGTGCATCACGCTTACGTTGAATAATATGTCTTTTCTGTTTCATATAATATTCTTTCCGTGTATTTATCCTTGTTCAATTCACAATTTTCTCAAGGTTTTCAATGTCTTAGTTTTCATGAAAGGCGTTAATACCCAGCAAATTACATAATATCTATAATCACCGAACAAAAGAAGTGTGGACACAATTGAAAAAAAAAATTATGAAAAAAGGTAATGTAGAAGTGGTATGATCTTTACCGATTTAAAAAAAAAACGGTTGTCATCAATTTTTGTAAGACCATTCGACTTCTAGGCTCCAGATAGGTTGTTCAAATTGATTTTCCATTCAAGAAACAGTCAATGGCTGAGTTGGCACCGTATTTGGGTCTCACCCGGGCGTCATGAGGTCAATTCCTTGGCTGGCTAAGTCTTCCATCACTACACAAGCAACATCTTCCGCTCAGTATGATGGTAGCGAGAGATTTTTTTTAAATATTGTCAGGTTATTCGTAATCCGGGATTGCTTTTTTTTAAAATAAACGAAGATATTCTATGTTTGAAATTAGGAACAATTAAGTTAATTTCAGACATAGGGACACGCTCACAATAAACTTTCAAGCTTAAAATCGATCGTCGCTTTCATAGAATCCTTTTCATTAGACCACCTTTTATCAATTGTAACAATAATTTCAGCACTGAGTCATTCGAAAATTCTCATTTTAAGACATAGTAGATATGTTCAACTTCTCGAAATACAAACACAAACAGATGATTATTGCATACATTCTCAACAATTATTAAAATATGTCTAGAATATAAGTTTCAGTGAATGTGAGATATGTTTTGAATATTCGACTCTGTAGCTAATTATTTGGAATGGTACTTACACTATGTTATTCTTGTATTTGTTCGTGAGATAAACGAAATATTTAGTTGTATTTTATGAAGGCTATCTATGTAGCTACTGTTATGTGTTTTGCACCTGTATGACTATTATAACTAACTAAATATGTAAAAGCCTATATAGGGCGTACATAATATAATAAATAAACTAATAAATAATACGAAACAAATCTAAGACAGTACCAACCTCAATATTGTTACATTCCTTTGCATTCGTCTAACATTTTTCATAAGAACACATAAATACAGTCAGATATTTAAAATAGATGAAAATTCATGGCATTGCGATCGTTTATAAAGTTTTAAATGGCAACACAAAGAGGGGTCATAGGAAAATCAAAGTTAAAAAAAAAAAAAATTGTTCAAATGCATATGTTTTACTTTAACCAAACGGTGCTCAAATATTAATGGTACTTTCCGAAACTTTTATTTTTTATTATTTAAGTTTTTGAAAGGAACGTAATTACATGGAAAGACGATGTTTCGTATTTCTGAAACTTTATGTATCTAAATAACCACAAAGTATATATTAGTTTAAAAAAAAGGAATCCATTTCATAGATCAAATTTAAAAATTGAAAAAAAAACGTTAAAACAAGAATTTTTATGTTTTGCCTTGTTTCTTTAAACGAAGTGTCATTTAATAATGACAATATTTTAATTAGCAGGTACCTACCTACCACACTTTCTTTCTATAATATCATCTACGTGAAAGCGATCAACAATAAGTTCTCCAGCGCGTCTTATAATAGCACTACCGTGTTATAAAAAAAGAACACTAGCCGGTTCGCTTGCCATTACGGTTCAATTTCCCCGGTTTTCCCGGGAACACACCTCAGAAAATGCTTGCATACTCCGAGAGGCCATTTGAGTTTCTGCTTGGAATATTCCGTTCAAGATTTTTCTATTGCAAACGTGTTTTTCTTTCTTTAAACGGTTATTTCTTATTTCAGAGAACGAAATACAATGTTCAGTATAATTTCTCAAAAGCCGATGGATGGTTGACTTATTTTCAAAGTATGCAGGGAAATACTTTCCTCTCTCCTTTGTCTAGTACTTACGTAATATCAAGCATATTATGAAGATATTCCGGCTATATATATATAAACATATATGGAAGCTGTTTTGTAACTGAGACAAAAGGCATGTCGAAAAATGGGTATAATCGTGGTGTGTTCTCTCTCTCTCTCTCTATATATATATATATAAACATATATATATATATATATGTACTATGGAATCCCGGATGTTAAAAGAAGTATTGAAAAGTTATAAGAAAATGAGACGAAAAATAGGGGTATATTATATGGGTAACCTCTAACTACCCCATACAGATAGGTTGACTATATGTATGTTTATGAGGTAATTCAAATGTACGTACATCTGAGAGATTATATGAAGAAAACCACCATGAAAGAGAGAGACAAGGCGTAGTATAAAAGGCGTTGAGAACGTGAATCTTTTGTTATTATACTTTAAGCATTAAACCGAATACATTAGAATTATAGACTGGAATATTCATGTTTTATTCTCCCCGATCAACGCGTTATAATTTAAGAACATCACATATCAAGATCATTACAGTAATTTTGTGTATTGATAAAAGATTACGAATTTTTAGCTCAACTGAGAAAGTTTTTGTTTTGTTTCAGAATCAGCTAAAGCCCTCGAACTTCCGTGGTTTCTTGTATCAGGAATTTATAGGTCAGAATAATTGTTTCTATCAGATAACCGGATTCATAAAAAGATGATAGGTTTAAACTAATCGTTTTTAGCAGATAACGTAATTAATAAAGATATGCAAGTTTTTAAATAATCATTTAACTGTTAAATAATAAGATAAAATGGGACGGTAACTTTTTTTGACTGCCTCGTGATGAACATCATTAAAGAAAATGTGGTAGTAATCCGAAATTTTGGCTCAATACCTTGGTCAACCTAATGGGGAGGTTATACGTAGACAGTGGCAAGGACAGTGATAACTGGCAACTAAATAGTTTAGTTTATTTTAAGTCACCGTCCTCGTATGAACAGTGCGTTAAGTGGTAAATAGTATATTACCGTTAAGTAGTAATTCGATTGATTAGAATCATTTTTATTTTTTCGGTTAAGTAGCTGCGCTCGCATCCTTGTAATTAGGTGGGGGCTATTGTCGTGCTGTTTGCCCACGCACACATTCAAGTTTTACTACAAATACACGTGATTACTAATTCAGCTACTTGTCACTTTTCTCAGGAAAGTAATTTTTTTAACTCCACATAGGAGGACCTGAGGCAAGTAATTAAGGCCTATATCATCTTTGGGGATGCTGTGTGGAGGGTCTTTTAGAAGATAGAAAGGTCCTGAAGAGACTCATGTTGTAGGAGGGAGGAAATACAGAGACCGGCAAATCATTTCATAACCGTGCTGTTGAACACAAGAACGAGTCGTAGAAGCGATCCGGTTTGTCACATGAGAACATGTGACAAATGTCAACCGTGTACAAATGTTGGTTTCAAATTTGGTTATCTCTTATCACTTTCCTTGTTACTGACTACGTTAACCTACCCGCAAGTGACAAACACTTTTTATGCCGCGGCGAGAATCGAACCCATAACCAAGCGAAATCTAGTACGTATACGTCGTACACTATTGCAAAACAAGGTGAGATAGGGTAAGGGAATAAATAACTAATAGGCAAGTATCGCCTTCATGTTTTTTTTAAAACGTGAAACTCAAATGAAGAAAACATTCATATTGAGATATTTCGAGTTTTAACACTCAAAATAAAAATACTACCTACCACTCAAAATAGAATGAAGTAAATATTTTAGACGGTAATTTGCATGTTCGTGTATTTTAAAGATTCATGTCCTAAATAAATTTTCATTTGAGCTTCAATAAAATTTCACTATAAAAGATAAAAGCACTTTCTTTAGAAGAAAAATATTGTTAATTCTCTCATAGTGAATGACTTATTGATACAAAGCAATTTTAATAATATATTGGGTACAAGTAGTAATAAAGAGGGACACAATGTACAGATAAAATGCTACTTCTATCAAAGTACAAACGGCAAAGCTCTATGAATATGCGATATTCGTGTTCACGCTTTATTTTGGTCCATACAAAGGGTTATTAAAGGTAGGTACTCCTGAAATTGGCTTCCATAATAGCAAGAGTACTTAACCAAATGTAGCTAAAATTTCGAATCAAACCCTTGAAATGCTGTTATTTAGATTTCATTCAACCTAACCAGCGCAAGTATTGCGAATTGCTCGAATTGAGTCATTCCATATGGTAATTCGTCCAGCCGACGAGTGTTATTTAATGAAATTAATTTACTGAAAAGTCTAACCCTTTGTGGGGTTAAAAATTACACAAGGGTTAGAATGAACACATTTATTAACACTTAATAAAAATCCGCTGAAAAGATAATCGGGAAAACGTCCATTTACTAATTTATTAGTATTGTTTGGTTGAGAAATATAAACAAACGGACTTTTTTTTGCATTACAGCTTTTAATAATTAAATTAAATATTCATGACGGTTTGCGGTAAAATAATATTTGACAAAAGGAAAGTTTGATTGTGTTTTCACGGCTTTATCAGTGACACCGTGCGAATATTTTATCGTACTGAAAGTAATGTATATTAAACGGTTTAAATTTCGGTGATCCCGGAATACAGAATTCATACTTCGGGAAAATCTTGTTAAACTTCAAACCGGGTCGTTTTAACTAGTACCTGTCTTTGCTTTTATGGAAGGAAAATTTGTTTAAGCATTTTGAAAGTTGTTATTCATTAATTATGAGACGACTTAATTTTAAACTAACTTACTTAGTAAAGGAATATTATTTATCGATTATAATTATAAAGAAGCTCAAGTTATGCGCATATATTAAGTTTATATCTTGATATAATTATTGTGTGGGGTATGGTTCTTATGGTGACCGGATAATTTAACACACGTATGAATCGGCTTACTTTCAAAAGTGGTATAAAGCCGTTAAAAGTAGGAAAAAAAATACTAACATGTTTTTCATTTTTTATAAATATTTATTTAATGAATGTCAGTTTAGATAAGGATTTCGAACCAGTTTTTTTTCGTACTTTCAATGACTTAATATCACTTAAAAGGTTCGTTGATTCATGTGTGTGTGTTGAATTATCACGGAATCGTTCATTATAAAGTGCGTGAAAAACAGATTATTTTCATGAAATGATCACTTTTTTGAGGTTGTAGGGAATGGGGGGGGGGGGGGTACAAGATGGAAGAGGGAGCTTAAGAAAATAGAGTTTTCCCAATCCTTATCACGTGACTCTCAACTGCCCGAAGGAAAAAGAAATTATGGCGTCTCCATAGCCTGAAGGAAATGGGGGAGAGAAAGCAATTGGAAATGAGGAAGGTTGTTGGTACCTGACTACTCAGATCTGGTCACTAAATACATGGTTTCGGGACTCCGGGGAACATATAACAAAGGGTCCTCCTCTTTTCATCTCTTTTATACTTTATTTGATTGCAAGTCTTGTTGATCTATGCGTTCATTTATTTTTTCAATCCATAAAGTAAAACTTGGTGCGCACCCCTATAAAACTGAACCCATAAAAATATCATTTTTTGTAAATTCTGCCAGGTCCAAGGTCATACCAATAAATGCTCTTGATTCTTATCGTTTGGAAAGTAAGATTCCAAATAAAATTTTCTAACGTAATCTTTAAATAGCAATATCGTAGCTCTCAACAAAAAGAGTGCTCTGATATAAGGTGTAACCATAAATTTTTAGCATTTTTGTCATTCTAAAATAATTAAGAATGTATGTAAAAAAGCTTGTTTTTTTATTTTAATTGGCTGATTCGAAAATACTTTCATTTATTCCACAAGTAATGCAAGCGAATTCTTCATATTTCAAGGTCACAAGGGCAAACCAATAAATGTTGTTATCATTTTTATAATTCTGATGTAATAAAGAACACGTTAAAAAGCTTGTTATCTTGGGCGGCTGATTTTAACGACAGACTAAAGTTTGCCACAAAACCCTTATGCAAAATAGAACATAAACCATTGAACATTTTGATGACAGCACCCAGAAATTCATTCGACGGCTATTAACAGAGAAATTTAAAAACTCACTTCTAATACTATCTTTGATGTATCCCTCGACTCACTCATCAAGATGAGGATGAAGTAATAAAAAAAAATTGGTGTACGAAGTTTTCACATACACTAACATTCGCACCGTTTTGTTTGACATTGACGATTTAAATTATATTCCATTTGTTAATTCAATATATTTTTCACATATCAAACCATTTTCATTATACATATTCAATAATTTGTATCTGTAATTATTTTGTGGCATTGTCTTCTTCTTCTTTCTCTGTCTTCTTCTTCTATTATATAAATATATATAGGTACCTATATATGTATATATATAGGTACATATATTCAAACACACCCTTACTACTAACGTCTAGCAGTTTGTAGTAAGGGTGTGTTTGAATATGTCTTAGTATACGTCTGAGAGAAGAGAAGAAGAGAAAGGATAAAGGAAAGTGTCACCCATTGTATAATAATTGTAGAAACTTAAACTTAGTTGATAGTCAGCGCGCCCTTGAGATGATTTAAAAAAAAAACGGCGCTATACAAATCATCCAATTATTATAATAATAATCATTAATATTAAAAGGCTCGTAGGCCAAGGGTTGTGCACCACTTCTGTACACACATCAGGATAACATGATGAATTGAGTTGTGGTGAATTATTAATAACTCTTGTAGGGTGAAAGTTTTAACGGATTGACAAGGTAATTGAGTTTTTTAGGCAATGCTGCATTTAACAAAATAATCACTTTTAATCAATCAACAATTCTCAAAATAAAATATGGAAGCGAAAAGACATAGAAAAGAAAAAGGTAAAGGTAGGAGCTGGGACTCGAACCCAGGACCAACTCTTTTCTTTTCTGTGTCTTTTCGGTTTCATGTTTGATTTTGAGAGTTGTTTATATTATCTTCTTTAATGATTAAAAAATATATTACAATGAGGTTTATAAGCTTCGATAAGTTAATCCAAAATTGAAAAATAATAAAGTTTGAGACGAAATGCGTTTGATTAAAAATATTGATCCGCCTTCGTCCTCTGTTTTTCCTCCTCACTCAGGGACCTTGGGGTACTGCCCCAATGCTAGTTCTGGGTTAAAGGCATTTTAATCAACGTTTCGATTCTGAATGGTAGTCTTTTACTAGAACGATGCCGAGAGTATCTACCACTTTGATAATCATATAACTGTCATTAAAATATTTAGAACCAGTGATGTGTTGTTTCACCAAAGAGAATTTTCAGTTGATATGTGAATTCCCATATTTAATTACATAGTTTGCTTTGGTTTATTCCAATCCAAGAATCGAACGATCTATGCTGAGAATACCAACAGCGGTATGGGCTGAAATGCACAATCCAATCAAGCATGAACGTGGTCATGATTCCTGTTAAAATACCACTGAATTGGAACATCATCGCCAACTTACAGGTGCAGAAACTTTAGATTAACCCTCCCTGGCCGGTGCTGTCAACTGATTTCACATATATCTAATCAATTAATGATGAAAAAAATCTCTGTAAATATACTAAAAACAGAATTCATATTTTGGATGATCCTTAGCAATGCATTTATGTATTAGATAAAATAATTAAAATATGTAAGCATTTATCGAACGCACAGTAAAAAAAGTTTTATAGATAAATCAGAAGAAAAAAATAGATATAAACGTATGTCTGCGTGCGTTGATAACTTGCCGAGTGGTGCCCCCATGCGCGGTCATCAGTACTAGTCGGCGTTCTGCTAGTTGTAATTAACGTATAATGCGTTTTATACGTGGTCATGTTTTTTCTTCGTATTCGGCACGTATACATAATATTTTACTCATGTAGACATGTACCTATGAACTTCTAATAAAATGATTTAAGTAAGTAATAAATGTAAATTGTTCATTTTTATCCAAAATAAAAAAAAAAAAACAAAAAATTCTAAATACGTACCTCATGTACTGAGTACACAGCACTGGAGCTCGAGAGATTTTCTAGTACCGTAAGAGAAGGGTTAATAACTCGAATTTAGGGGTGGAAAATGTATTCTGTTTCTATTTTTAACCTCTAATGTGCCAACGTTGCCAGCATAGTAAAACGATCATATACCCGCCGTGTGTCGGCGTTACCACGGTAGCAAGGGCATTAAGTATTATCGTAGCATATTTAAATGAATCACAATCGCTTGTCAACAAAATGACTGGTCAGATGTTTCATTTTGGATTGTTTGAAGTGGGGCGCAAGTCACGTAAAAATAATTTAAATTGCTGACAATGCTGACATCAGTACGGTTCGCGCCTTTCAGTGGACCAGTTGTTTTGTTCTGAATTTCAATTTTATATTTCCGTCGGTATTTAGGAAAGAATCTCGAAGTATTTAATTTTTATTTCAAAGGAAATATACGAAAATAGCAGCCGTTTGAAAATACAATAAAAAATCTTCACATTTCTTTGTTAAACTTTTTTTATTAATATGGTGGAGCAAAAAAACATTTCTCAGAATATATGCAGCTGTTTTGGGAAATCCGCTAAATCTATTACCATAAAATTTTGATAAACACATATACACATTCATTGATTAGATGCTACAATTAAAAAAAAAAAATCATTTTGAAAAACAGAAGTGAGTAATTACGAAATTACAGTCCGCAAGCGCTCGACGGAAGTTGACACTCCTACGTCTACCTTAAAGTCTCTTATTTTCAAAATAAATGTGAAACTACTTACTCAAGAAGTAGCAGTTTTTGTAAACAGTATTTTACATGTCAACGTAGCACTTTTCAGTACAAAACGTCATTTTAAGAATGAATTAAGAAATTTAAATTTTTATTTGAAGAGGTGGCTGAAGGGGGTGCTGTAGTGAAGAGGGGAAGGGAAGAGGTGAGGGGAAGAGGAAGGTGAGGGAAGTACCTAGATATTCAGATCTGGTTACCGAACGTGGCTAAAGCCATTTCAAATAACGTATCGATTCTGAATGGTGGTCTTTTACCAGGGCGATACTGAAAATAACTACCGCTATGGAACGTTCCGCAAATATACTATATATTGGTGTAATTGTGAAAAAATACAAATTAATCAAATAAATTTACTTGCGTACGCCGGAATTTGAACCCGGGACCTCCGGAAAATTAGGCAAAGCTGGGTACTAATAGCCACCCATAAAAAAAACGCCTATCAAAGAAAAAAATGTCGGTTTATTTATTCAAATAATTTTAAATTAATCACTTATTTACTAATCAATACGAAAACGTCTCTTAAATATACAGTGAAAGTACTCAAAATAAGATTTTTCAAGTAACCGAATTATACATATTTTTTCAAAGTGGATACAAGATTTCCTTGTTTCAATACCGTTGCATTTGAGTACCCATTGATACATTTGAGTAAATACAAATTCGTAATCAAAAACGCACGTAAAAACCTCTTATTAGTTATTTAAATAACATCGAATTGTATTGATAGCAAAAACGGTAAAAGTTCGCACTCCGGAACATTAACCTATAAATATGCAGGAATTAAATTATGGCAAAGTAATAATTTTAAATCCATATTTCTCATTACTAAAGATGTGTTAGCCAGATAGCTGGAACTAATAAATCATGATTCACGTAATCCCAGTAGAGAACATGGCGTGTGTGGAACCGAACTGATCGCTTTACACACGTATATTTAAAGGTGATATAAATTATCCTCCCCGCTACTTATATCTGCATTGCACATTCATGGCAGCCTTACGGGCGAGCTTGTAAACCGCTCATTTGTAAAGCTTGGCCTGTTTTCGGGTTCACTCGTGAGATATTTACTGCAGGGAGCTATGCAAGTCGCAAACGTAGATTGTAACGTACTACGGTGTGGGAAAAATAATGGGTATTGCTTTTCTGATACAATTAAAAAAATAATAATAATGAGCTGGGGCATGTACTATATGTTTAAGTCGGGTATGGTTTTTGGAATACTGAGAATAGTGAAGCATTGTAAAACAAAGATTTTTCAGTATTTTAGCTTATTCTTGCTTTGTTATTTACAGATATTTTAGAATTTTTTCTTTGTTATTAAACCAGCCTATAAGGGCTTTTATTGCTTACACATTTTTCGTATTATAGTCTTATATTATATTATAGTCAAACTAATGCCCCAGATGTGACTACCAAACTCAACAGTAAACTTTATTAAAACTTATAACTCGTTATTTATCTGTTTAACCGTAGATAGAAAGTTCTCCGAACAGCTCTTTGTACACGGTGGACATTTGCCATACGAGGACGGAGCACTCAACAGCTCAAATGTGGAGTGACTTAACGACTATTGTTTTTCCTTCCTCTACAACATGACCACCAGTTAGTAGCTGAGTTGACAAATGCGTCTGAATTCCACACAAGCGTCTACCGCTTATAAAGTCAGTAGTAGGAGTTTTTCAAATATTGTCAGGATATTCGCGTAACCCAAGGTTTGTATTTTTTAAAAAAATACACGGATTTCTTCAAGATATAGGTTCATTACTTTATTACTTTAAAAAGAGCTTCTACACAGCATCCCTAAAAAATACGTGAATCCTTGAGGTTAGTTTGGGCCTCCTGTGTGGAGTTAACATACAAAGTAACGAACAGACAACACATAGTTATTACCCACTGCAAAAAAGTATGGCCTTCGAATAATATATTATAACAACATCATATTTTATTTTGGGAGGTGTACTGGTTGAAAGTACAAGGCAAACATAAAACTTCTTTCACTACCTTGAGGTTTCTTTGTTGTTTGTTGAACACTCGTACATATTTAACCATGTGCTTGTTGTTGGCAAGTTTATTTTGAGATTTTTCCTTGAATTACCTGTTTGGTTGCACTAAGGGTAAGGGGTAAAAAAGCAACCAAATATTTTCAAGTATTTCCCCCGAAAAAACAATAAGATACCTAGATCACCTATAACAGATCTGTCCATACATAAACTAACAATTTTATTTACTTCACTACAGAAAAAATCTCTTTGCTAAACTACTTCTTCCTGTTTGTCGGCAAAAGCATTAGGATAAAAATAATAAATAAATTATGAAAATTAAAATAATTTAAAAAAAATGAGAGGATTTCCCAGATGAACGAAAATAATACTATTTTTAAACATTATTTAAAAATCGTTTAATAAATGGCTTCTTTTCACACTGAATAACTTTAATTTTATAATAATTTAGAACGTTGTTGAAAAGAAAGAGAAAGCATAAATCAAGAGTTACATGTATACTCGTATAGGGTACAACATTGAAATAAACACGACTCCACGTGCGCTGAAAAGATTCGTAGTGGGCTTCAAAAGGAAGCCATCAAAGATAGCCAACATAATTGAACAGACCGAAATAATAAATGGTAATGAGTAGGACGCATCACTCGAAGGTCAGAGGACGATCAGACGACTAATCTTACCATTCGTTGGCGCCCACGAGGAATCAAAAAGGGTCAGGGCCACGCTAGAAGCAGCTGGATCGATGGGATAATCAAGTTATTCCATAACACGTGTAACGACTTATTTAAATAATTTTATTTACTCCCATCTTATTTTAATTTGGACAGGTTTAAAAAAAAAGATTTATTATAGGTAAAACCGATTTTCCACCACGAGTTAGAAAATAATTAAATTTATCCATTTTGTGAGGTTTTTACATTTATAATGTGTTTTACATTTAAAATAGAGGGAAAATCGGTTTTACCGATAATAAATCATTATTTTTAAAAAACCCGTCCAAAATGGAATTGGGTAAATAAAATCGTATAAAAAAGTCGTCACAATGTGGATTAACCGAATTTTGAAAATGGCCTTGAACGCCGAAACAGCTGTCATAATAATAAAAACTAAAAATACTCGCAGAACGTAATAACATTATGAAATTTGATTTTCATTAAATTAAAAAAGTATATGTATAAAATTACCTGTTGAATTTAATTTAACATGTTTTGAATATTTTGACGTTTGATCTTGATTTTAATGAGCTACATCACAGAGTAAAACAATACAGTCAGATACACCGGCGAAATTATAATAGGTACTTAGTTAATAATGCTGTCTTCTGGATGGCAAACGATAAAAAAGAGACTTTTTACGTATAGTTTTTGCTTTTTAGTGTTGTTATGTAACAAAAAAAACAAAAACAAATAGTGCTTGATTGTGCCATGTTCCGAATCGCCATTGTTGAACATAATGCTATAGTCAGTACGGCCAACTTTGATGGTCGCCCATTGTCCGGCTGCCATTTGAAAAGCAATCGAGGAGAATCTATTCAAAATAGCCAAAGGTCATTTCCCGACCTTTTCCAAATGGGAAGGTTCAATCAAACGCCACGGACTATCCGTCCCTTTGTTTTTATAGGGACGAGCTTTGATATGGATATCACTAGGAGGAATAAAAGGAAATTGACGAAAGGGGAGGATAGAAATAACCGATCTGAAAGATTAAGAAAATATATAGAAATAGCACAGGGAAGTAAATTGTTTTTGATGCTAAAAGATCCAGTTTAGATTTATATGTAATATTGTCATACATACAGAGTAAACAGCAAAAATAGGATACGAAAAAAGCGAAGATTAACTAACAATAAGCAGTACATTGATAACATTATGTGAAAACTCGGTTTTATTTGGCTTCTGCCCAGTGGCGTGTGTTGCTTTTTAACCAAAGGTAGGCCATACGTAATTTTTTAAATTCGGGTACTAATCGTGCATTAAATATTACGTCCAACTTTACGGCCAACTGCGTACAAGTTTTTTTAATACATTAGTGGAAAAATACATTTAGATCAGAAATTTGTCGTTTTATTAAAAAAAAAATCTAGGGTAGGCACAGCTTTTCAGCCTTTATGTATTGCACGCCACTGCTACTGCCTTTACATGTATTTATAAAGCTACCTAACATATTTATAAGCTAGCGCAGACCCGAGATAAATCACGGGACATTATAATTGTAGGATTTATGAAGGTCAACTAAAAAACAAAAGAAAATATGTGTACATAATTAATAAGAAGTACTTTGTGTACATCACTGTTGTTAATATATAAATATCTACATATTTCAGAAATAAAGCTTTCATCATCAGGATAAACAGTATACTAATGAGGAAAACTTTGCTTCTGAAACATGTGGAAATTTATATATTAAAACAGTGGTGAAAACAAAGAACTCCTTATTAATTATATTAATAATGCCACCACAAAATAATTACACATCTATCGAAGAAAACATATGCATATATGTAAATATTATCGTAGCGGAACACTCGTTCACAGTTGATACTGGCTTCATGAGAACGGGTCGTTTCGCCGACTCGTTTTTGTATAAATCGGTTCTTATGTGGAACGAGCTACCGGCATCTGTCTATCTAAATCCCTTCCTACAGCCCCCTCCTTAACCCGCCTCACAACGCTCCCCAGCCGGGTAGCGATATAGTTATATTTCCCTATAACTGTACATACAGGGTGCTCTTCTGAGCTGTTAAAAAAAATGCATATTTTGCAAAATTTATAAAAAATCCCGATCATCTCCCAGGAAGGCAACTATGCTGGCCGTTACATCAGCAACTATTGTAAGAACGCCGGAATGAATTCATTATATATTACGTATTGATAATAAGAATTACTTATTTTACAATTAAAATAATAAAAACAATAATTTTTTTACATTTTGTTTAACAACGATTTATTGAAAAATCACTTCAAGGGCGCGCTGCACAAACGTTTTTTTTTCTCAATGTTCTATCTTACCTATCACTAACTATAGACAACTATTATTACTACTTATGGCTATGTAAATCATGTGACATCCGTAATTAAATTGTTTGTTATATAATCCGAACTTTTTCCTTCGCTTGTTATGATTTAATTTTTTTTAATTATCTCCTTCTTAGTAGCAACATTTCAATTTTGACCTCCGCGATATAGTTGCAACATCAGTTTGCTCCATTCTTATGATATAAAATACGGGGATCTTCTATTTGCGAAGATATCGTACAAAATGCATGAGAATAGATCAGACAGAATGTATTATTCCCGGAGTTTGAATAAAAAATGTTTTATGGGTTGCCTCAAAAGGAAACCTTATTATTTATTAATCGAACCCTGAATATTTATTGATGAAAACATCAGTAAATTGTCTAAAACTACTACCACTTCATCTGCTCCCATAAATAAAGGCAGAAAACAGAGAATATAAGATTACTTCAAGACACGCGGTCCAAGATTCACACCTCTTCCATATAATCAATGATATGTCAACTGCTCCAAACTCTCCGGAGCAATGGTTACCATGGTATCCCCGTTTGGGGTATATTCTGAGACTAAATGGAGAGGGAAAGAGAAGGAGATGTATAAGAGAAACCTTGGAAAGCACGCGGCTATTCAGATCTAGTTACCAAACACGGATAAATCCATTTCAGGCAATGTTTTGATTTTTAATGGTGGTCTTTCACCAGTATCACACTGAGATTATCTACTACTCTGGTACATGTAATAAATATTATTTAATATTAATTACTTGTAAAATAATACTAATAAACTCTCGGAAATCACCACAATGTTTGTAATATTTCATTAGATTGTCCACACGATCCATGACTCATGCCTTTCGCAGCAATAAAATGGAGTTTTTTTTTTAAATCGTTATTCCCGATCTCGGGGATGGTGGTGCAATTCCGCGAGTTCCATATTATTTAATATGTGTAACAAAATATAAAAACATTGTTAGGGAAAAATACCAAAAGATAATATATGAACATAAAAAACAAAAATAGAATCCAATAAAATCAGGTATTGGCTCCATCGCTTATAAATGGAACACTGCCAGAAGTCCAGTGCTGCCATCACAGGGTGTTTTCGTTCTTCGCTAGTCGCGTTCTGTACTTGGCGATCCGTTTTTTGATTAGGGCTCGGAGTTGTTACATTACACTTTCATTGTTTTTAAAGTTTAATTTTTAAAGTTGGTTCACAACTCCGAGGTTTATAGGCTGGTGTACCACGCATTGAAAAGTTCCCTTTTTGCTTCTGGGTTACACTTGATGAATCTTCGAGAAATCATACACATGCACATTGATCTTGTCTGTCATCTGAATCATATTTGAGTTTCGCTGTTTTGATGCGTCCTAAGTACTTAGGGATTTTTCTGATATTTTGGTTTCGTTTATTTTGACTGGTAAGATTTTTGAAGGTCCGACGCCCGCCTTGAACGCTATCAATACAGATTTACTTGGGTTATAGACCATATTGTGTTAAGCGGTATATTTTTCACATATCTTTATCAGTTTTCTCATGGGTTTGATGCTTGGTGGTAGAATGACCATATCGTCTGCGTACGCAATATTAATGATGCACGCATTTCCTACATAAAATACTACATCTGCTGAGGTTAGTTTTTCACTTAAATTGTCCATATAAACGTTAAATAGGATAGGTGATAAACTTTCCCCTTGTCTGACGCCACATCCCATGTTCACTGGTTTGGACATTTTATTTTTCCAGATTACTCTGTTTTATTGCTGATGATGCAAGACGGCCAGAAAGTGATTGAGGCCGGCACTTTCCTTTCTTTTAGTTTTTTCCCAAAGTAGTGCACGCGACACCCGGTTAAAGGCTTCACCCAGATCTAGAAAACAAGCACACCCAGTTGTCTTTCTAGCCTTGTAATATTCTATAGTTTGTTTCATGGTGAGTATTGCCATCATCGTTGACAATTTAGGTTTAAAACCTAGATGATTATCTGCCGTAAATAATTTGTCTTCAATTGTAAAACACTTTGAAATATTCTAGATATTATTGTGGCTAGGGATATTGGCCGATAGTTGGATGAACTAAATATGTCTTCCTATCTGGATATGATTATTGGCACTATAACAGTTCGTGAGAAATTTCTTGGCATGGACATACGAGTATATCGAAGAATCTGGGAAAGTAATATTGCTAGAAGAGTGTTTATTTCTTCACCTGCATTTCGTACATGTTCATTGCTCGGGCAATCATAACAGGGAGATTTCCAGCATTCATTAATTTTACTACATTAATAATAATAATAACAATAATAATAATAATAATAATAATAATAATAATAATAATAATAATAATATAATAATAATAATAATAATAATAATAATAATAATAATAATAATATATAATAATAATAATAATAAATAATAATAATAATAATAATAATAATAATAATAATAATAATAATAATAATAATAATAATAACAATAATAATAATAATAATAATAATAATAATAATAATTGACCATCTTTAAATGGAGAAGCTAAGCATTTATCAGTTTACGCAGGACGTTTGTCCTTTTCATGAAACTGCTGAAAAAAAACTGTAAGTTTAGGTGTTTTACGTGCAGTTGAGTGGTTTCGGTATTACTCTGATTTCTTGTTAACATGTTTTCTATTTCAGAACTCCCTATGTAACCTATCCAGTGTTTTATTTGATTTTTAAATTTATTAATCATTTTGTGATTTTTGAAGGAGAGTGGGATTTTGTTGTATAGTGGTATAGTATAAGAAGTTTTTTTGGTCCTAATGTGTTTGTGTTCAGTTGTTGGATGTGTTTTTGACTCTAAGGTCTAGTGGTCTTAACATGTGTGATTGTTCTTCATATCTTGTTTTTGTATTTTAGTAGTTTAGAATATAATTGTTTTATTGAAATTGTGTTTAAATTGTTCAAGATTTCTTCAGTGCTACAGGGATATATAATTTTCATGACGGCTTTTTGTGTTCTAATGAGTAAATTGAGATAATTATCATTAACACTGCTTCTTCCGATAATACCATATTCTAATAGTGATAGGCAGAGAGCCAAATTGATCTTAATATCTTTTGTACTGAGGATAGTCTCCCGATTGTTTAAAAAAAGTAAGTTAATTTTTTCGTTTTGTTATTTAGATAAAAAATGTGACATTTTTACATGTAGATACGTTATGTGGTTTACATTTTCCAATGAAAGACACTTAAATTGTCCATTTAAATGAGGTAAGCTATGAATTATCATGTTAAGTTTTTCTTCTTACGTCTTTGAATTGTTTATTATAGCGATGAATTTGGTTTTATTAGCATTAAGTATAAGTGAGTGATAGTTGAGCAATGTTTTGATTTTGTTAAGAGTGACTTCTGTTTTCTTGAATATTACTTCCCCTTTTTACCGATTTAATAGAACAACAGTAATATCTGCAAAGATTATGATTTCGCCTTCACATTCTATGTGACATAGGTAAATTATGTAAATTAAGAACAAGATTGGACCCAGAATGACTTCTTGAGGTATCCCGAATTTGACATAAATAATTTTGCTGGTTATGTTGTTAAGTTTACTCTTCCTTTTTTGGGACTATGTTAAACTTAAGATACAAATGTAAATAATTAGGTGTTGGAGTGGGAGGTGACCAAAGGGGAAATGTTAAATGGGGATTTCCGGGAGGAACACTGTATTTTACTGGAAAAATATCCAGATTGGGACTATAAAATAAATTTATTTGATTACTCAACATACCAGAAATAATATTAAGGAACTTTATAATTTCAAATGCTTTTAAATTATCTATTTATTACCTAGTATACTTTAAGAGTGAAGAAAAGATGGATATATACAAGATTCTATGCCATTGAAAGAGATTTTTTTGCAATTTCGCGATTGAATTAACAAAAATCAAACAAATAGGTCTAAATAATGGTTAAACCACGCCCTTAATTAAAATGAATTAAATAAGAAAAACTTCAATTCATTTACACTAATACATTTTTATTCGATACATCTACAACTAACAATAGATTTTTTTAAAAAATTCTTTGACTAGCGTAGAATCTTGTACATATCCAATTTTTCATCAATTAGCACAAATTTACCTGCCCACATTAAACTCGCGTTCTACACCGATAATCCCATAATATGTATCGAGAGCATCTCCTGTCCCGATCCTATCTTCCTCTTCCTCTCCCCCCTTCCACCTTATTATTATTATTTTTTTTAAATTATAAAACATCTGTACTAACTACTGGTAGCAAAAAAACTTTGTTGGCTTACCTTTTGTAAAACTTCCTTTTATATAAATGTGTATTAAAAGCTGTTTGTTTCTTAAAAATAAATAAATAAAATACTAAAAACCACTAAGAATGGGAATCAAAAATTAAGCTATTAAATCATTTACAAACTATGTTGCAATGATTGTCCTTCGTTCCACAAAGGCAAGACATCCTGTAATGTTAAGATGTTCAATTAACAATAATTTTTCGGAGTTTCTACCTCATTTCAACTGATCATATTTTTAATAAAGATATATCAAATTTTTAACCGTAATAATACAGGCAAAACTTAGATAATTTAGAACCACTAGAAGTTAGTACATTCCTAAATAATAAATCTGGTATATTGAAAAATCAAGAAAGTTTCCATTACATCTATGCTCTAGATATTTTTCCAGTGAACCGCTCTGTTCCTCCCGGAAGACCCCTAATTAACCCCCCCCCCCCTCTTTGGTCGCCTTCCACTCCAACACCTAAATATTTATTTATACCTGTCATTATTTTGTCTAATGTTAGTTTTAATATAGTCCTGACGAAGGAAGGGTACTTCCGAAACCGGTAGATCAATGTATTGAATTAAACTAGTTTAAAGGAAATTTATGTGTTTACATTATAATTATGGCAAGCCACAAAGTAAATGCTTTTTACGAATATATTACGTTTATTGCTTGAATAACACCAAAAAGTAGACTTTTAGAAAGTAACATGTTATACAGATTCTAATATAGTGTTTGCGAAATACCAATATAGTAAGAGTGGGACTGCTACTAAATAATCTAGTTAAAGCGGGTGGGAAATAAGCGTTATAAAACTGATAAAACTGATATCACTGATAACACTGATAACACTGATAACAATGATAACACTGATAACACTGATAACACTGATAACACTGATAACACTGATAACACTGATAACACTGATAACACTGATAACACTGATAACACTGATAACACTGATAACACTGATAACACTGATAACACTGATAACACTGATAAGTCGAATATGTGAACAAACATGTATAGATTCCTAATATATAAAAAAGGGATTACCGCATAAGATTCCCAACTGCTCCTAACCGTCTGAATTATGGCATCCCTATTTGAAATATATTGTGAGGTTTAGGGTAGTGGGGAAGGGAAGGAGGATATCTACAATATAAACGTAAGAACATCTGCGTCGGTTAGTAACAATTTTTTCTATGGTGACAATTTTCACATCGGTAGCGTAAACTCCGCTCTTATATCCAAAGCTTCAGCTGAAATAAATAAAAATATCGAGGAGTTAAGAGTTAAATAAAGTCAAATGAAACACTCAAACTTTGTTTAAACCACAATTATTTTACACGACTACCGGTTTCGGAACAACCGTTCCATCGTCAGGGCAAGTGTATACTGAGCAATATTACAAAATTATAGAATGTGGTTTAAACAAAGTTTGAGTGTTTCATTTGATTATAGTGGATAACCACAAAGTGGTAGCTTCATACAAAAGTTAAATAAATGATTAAAAACCAAATCAATTGAGGTAGTTTGTACTCAAGTGCTCAGATATGAAATATTATATACGTTATAAAATATTTACGTTTTTCATTTGAAATAATATAATGCAAAGGGATTAAGGTAAATAAGGCTTTTTAAATTCTCAGGATTTTCAAACGGAAAAGCAATTGGAGCCTATGATACTTTTCGTATTGTGTACACGGCTAATTGGAAAATAAGCAATGCGACGGGACAAATTCCAATGTAAATTGTAATACAATTTGTACCCTTGGGGCAATCTTAGCCAGCGTTTTTAATATCTCATTAGAACAGGGCTCTCCATAAGAGCTACTGGAAAATTCCCAAAAATATTTTTGTAAATGTAACATATCGCCAATTAGTAACTTTATTGTTATGTATTTGCTCACTGAAAGAAATGTTTTGTTATATTTCGGAGATCGGGGTTCTAGAAATGCTTAATTGGGAGTCTTTTGTCAGACTCAATGCGCTTTAAAACAAACCAATTAAATGTTTTATTTTGGTACATCCCAATGGCGTATAAAACTCATCTTGGAACATAGAAAAATTACAATACGTAAATGAGACTTAATACAATTTTATATTTCTTAAGAAAAAATCAATAAAATATTGAATTTCACATTCACGTAATGTAGCACAAAAATAAGGAGGAGACGTAATTAATATAACAATATAAAGAAAAAAGCTACAAACGCAAGTTGTAATTAAAAACAAACACAAATATTTCCAAGAAAATATAGCCACAAATCCAAAATAGGAATATACAACAAAAAAAAATGTAGAAACGCATTTATATAAATATATATGCAGGTGGTCGCAAAATAATAAAGTAGCAAATTAGTAGAGGAAAAGGTTACCTATTTATATTGTAAAGTGGCCGAAAATAATCATTTATCGTGATCAAAAGAAAAGGTGAATTTCGAGTTTTTTCGAAAAGTATTTATTTATTCATCAATATCCATTTTTCCCCCTTCAAAGTAACCCCCCTCAGATATAATGCACTTATGCCAGCGCTTCTTCCAATCCTCGAAGCACTTCTGGAATGCGCTTTTCAGTACGGCCATCAGCTCGTTCTTCGATTCTGACTTTATCTCATCAATTGTGGCGAAACGCTTTCTTTGCATTGGTCTCTTCAGTTACGGGAATAGGAAAAAGTCACAGGGAGCCAAATCTGGTGAAAACGGTGGTTGAGGCATGATTACGGTGTTGTTTTTGGCCAAATAATCACGAACAAGCATTGATGTGAGAGCTGGTGCAAAATCCATGATTTGTTTTTCCACAATTCCGATGGTTTGAGCGTATTGCTTCACGCAAACGTTGCATAACTTCCTTATTAAGCGTACGACCTGTTGGCAAGAACTTATGATGCACCACGCCATTGCAATCGAAGAAAACAGTGAGCAAAACCTTCACATTTGATCGAATTTGTCGTGCTTTTTTCGGTCTTGGCTCTTCTGGCCGCTTCCATTGGGATGATTGGTTCTTGGTTTCGACGTCATATCCATATACCCACGTTTCATCACCAGTTATTACCCTTTTATACAAATCTGGATCGTCGTTGACGTCATTCAACAACTCCTGAGCGATACAAATGCGACGTTGCTTTTGCTCAAAATTTAGCAATTTCGGAACAAACTTCACTGCCAAACGTTTCATGCCCAAAGCATCCGAGAAAATTGCATGGCATGAGCCGATTAATATGCCAACATCCTCTGAAATTTCTCTAATAGTGATTCAACGATTTTCCAAAACCATTTTCTTCACTGTTTCGATGTTTTCTTCGTTTGTTGACGTGGTTGCAACCCCAGAACGCTCATCGTCATTAACATCTTCTCGGCCTTCTGTAAAGCGCTTGTACCACTTATAAGCACTTTTTTGAGACAAAGTAGACTCGCCGAATTCCACAGTCAACATTTTAAGTGCGTTGGAGCACTTTGTTCCATTTTTAACGCAAAATTAAATCCATTTTTTTCAAAAGTAAAAAATCGAAGAACACACAAAAACGTGACTAACCTTTCCAGTTGTCAAAAACAAACCACTAATCCAAAATGGCTGATAATGCTAACATATAATAAACATATGTGTACCAAGATAATGAAAAAATATTCGATAATCGAATGTACACAGCCCGCGAAAATTCAAAATTTACCTTTTCATTTGAACACACCTCGTATTATACTTTCATATTACGGAATTAACATTCGATTTCTTATATTACTAACGCACAGTCACACACTCTTTATTAAAATTATTTTAATATTAAAATTTGTTTTGCGTAAATTCTAGAATGAGCTTTTTCTTTTGTACAACGAAAAGTGGCCAGGTCTAAGTCATCGTTTGTTGGCAGATTGAGATTGAGGATTTTTGCATGGATTTTGTTCAACTTTTCGTAAGTTACGATATTTTAAAATTAAAGTGTATTTTGTTTCATACTACCAAAAAATATTTTGACTTGGCTGCTTTTTGATGAATTTTTACGAAATGCTTATACAGACGCACATAAGTAATCGTACATTTACCAAGGCAGCTCTATTAATAATAATTGCAATCTATGATAAAAAAAACGATCGATGACGTTTTCAATACATGTGACGTTTATGATTGAATAAACAATTTCCTTTAAGAAATTATAATTCATGTACCGCGATGCCTTATGCATGTTTACTTCGTTTTTAACATATTAAATACTTATTTATCAGCCATGCTAATTGTTTGTAAAAGCAAAAAAGGGTTTCCATAAATCTGAGACAGCTCCAGTTGCAGAACATGTAACAAGGATGAAAGACAACCTATCACCTAAATGTCTTCTTTATAATAAACCTGCTGGACAAAGGAGTGTGATAAAGCATACATTTAGGTGGCTGTTTGGAATAGAACATCGCTGTCCATAAGGAAACGGAGGGAGACAGCAGGATACTGGCAAGAGCGAAGGCATTTCCTAGAGAAGGTGAAGCATATATACAAATTATGATAGTAGTTATTATTTACCCATCGAAATGTTAATAGGAAGACTAATGCAAAACTACAACAATTTTCAATACTGTATTAATTTCAAATTTCAAATACAATATATTTTTTTAATTTAATGCCAATCAAATTTAGTTATGTTTTAATTAAATTGATTTAAATTAAATTAAATGGAGTTCTACGAATTAAACACAAAAACAATTAATTCAGCGACAATATTCGAAGATTATGACGAACGTCGCTAAGTATCCAGTGTCAAAATATTATCGTTCCAAACTAGGTTGAACCAGTTTGACGCTTGTTCAAATTTCTAGCGGTGTGAACAAATACATTCAAACCTGCGCTCTTTAAAATGATTTGCCTGTATCATAGTTGCAGTGTGGTTGATACTCTGAGCATCGCAATGGCGAAACACCACGATTCAAAATCGAAGCGTTGCTTGAAATGGCAATAGCCGCGTTTAGTGACAGCTCTAAGTAGCTAGGTATTTTTCAACCAACCTCTGCCCCATCTCATTTCCCTTCCCACTATCTTCAACCTTACAATATATCGATATGTATATACCGATTGAGGATGCTATATTCCCACTTGCTCCGATTAGTAGGGAGTAGTTTGGACTTAATTAATGTACGGTATTCACATTAAAAAAATGACTGTAGGCAGTTGTGACTCCTGCGTAGTCTCTATATATACTTGACGCTCCTTTGTATATTTCTTAAGTAACAAATATTGTAATTTTATCAAGCTTAATCAAAATTCTCGAATTGAATTACTCTTTCAAAACGCAGGTTAAGGCGTTATTACTAAACGTAATTACTGAACTAAGTTGATTTCTAACTCTGATTCCGGGGCGTTTCGGGCCGTAAAAATTTCTTCGGCAGTGTAAAAAATGTAATTAAACTTGAAATATGCTAATGCCTCGCTGTTTGTTCCTTCTAGCGACACCTGTACGCCGGCGGGTACACGGGGAAGCCAGAATTTAATTAAATTATAAATTAATGGACGGAAAACTACTATATATGTATACAAAGCAACTTAAATTAATTACAATTCCGCACAGACCCTCCGAAAGAAAGCGTGAAGAAAAGAGCCGCTTTTCTTGAAAAAGTGTCTAATTTAAAGAGGAAAATTGTATCCTTGATGCCGACACAATTTTTTTGTCGGTGGGAGTTGCTGAGGTAAATTAACACATTATTTTAATGGAATGAGTACCGTAAGGTAATTTTTTACCGCAAATTCCAGGCATGAACATTACAATTGTTTGATTTTAATATATTAAATATTAATAATTAAGTGTAGTGTGTCCTGCTAAAAAAATATTCAATGGCGAGTTCTATCGTTACGAAATTTACATCTTACTACTATGTTTTTCTGTATTTTTTAGATTGTAGTGACATTTTTTAGATCACAACGTTATTACTTACAACTTCCCTACCTTCCTTTTCCCCATTTCCCTCCCTTCCCAACTCCATTCAGCCTCACAACATACCCCAATTGGGGATGCCATAGTCTCACTGGTATTCAAGTTTATCCATTTTCATTATGTGAATAGAAAAACCTTTATCAATGATACGTTTTAAATGGAAATGATAACATGGAAAAACTTGTTGGCCGAAAGATGCCTCCAAAGGTTTGGTTAATGAATCCTTGTGCCAAATAATTGGTCTATTGTTGACTCGCCAAACAAAAGCGTAAATTCCCTACATGGCTGAATTATTCCCGGAAAAAGGGAAGATCTTTAAATACGAATCACGTATCTTCTTTCTGGAACTTCCCAGGAACTCGGAATAAGAAGAGAGGTAAATGTTTTCCTCGTTAAACGCCCACAACACATTAAACACGGCTAGAACAAGCTGGCGCTCGCTTCAAAAAGATTGAGCCATTTATACTAATGCGAAACATTAAAGGAAGCACGACGAGTGCGTTCTGATAAAGTGACTTTAAATTACTGGTGATTTGGTGAATCTTTTACACGTACTCAAACACAAACGCATTAATTAAGTGAATTGGCACTGAGTAGAAAATAGATTGAAGATTTCTATCAATTACAGATTAATAAAAGGCATTTTCTTATAAATTGTCTTCAATTCCATTTAGTATTTCAAAATTTTTGCTGCTACAATAATCTCGCTCCCCTTTGGGCAAACATTTTAACCTACTTTTCGTAAAGCATCCCTTTGCGGGAAACAGTTGTGTTAACGCAATCTTAAAAATGTACATTTTTGTCTACGTCAGCACTTTATTTGTGGCGTGTTGTGATATTTGTTATTTCTATATTCTTTCCTTTCTCTTCCCTATAATATTTTTCGTTGAATTTGCAATTATTTGTCAAAAACATCCCGATGTATTATTTCCAAGACATTTTTATACACGTTTTTGGCGGGATGTTTCATAAAGAAAATTTTTATTATTTTAATAACTTATATACCGTCGTAAAGCAAACAAACTAAAATATAGTTACCTACTTGAATTTACGAGATACTTCCGATTTGATAGTTAATGTAAAACGTTAAGACATAAACTCACGAGGCTGTTTTCTCGCAAATTGCTCTATAAATAAAGGAATCGGTAGAGATTAATTATTTCCTTTAAATGTGAACACTACTTAAGAGTTTCGCCAACCGGAACCAGTGTGATATTACGCATTAAATGTTGGAAGGATTAAATGTGTGGTGGAAAAAGAAATACGGAGAGATAAAGAAATAAGATGAAGGGAATGTAGAAACATTCCTTAAATGGGGTTCATATTTACTTTCGAAAATTTACTATGGTGATTTCTTAAGCATCTTCCTCTACTGTTTATGAAAAAGTTTTGAAAATTACTCAATCATTAAATATTGAAACGCTTTTTATTATCATAACATCGGTTGTAAAAAATGGTTTAAATTAAAGGTTAAAAAATTAATTCCACAGATGTTGCTAATTAATAGTGTTTTTAAATTTCAGACTACGATTAAAATATAGCGTCTATTCCATAAAGGCTGAGAAGCTGTGTCTACTCCAAGAAACGAATCGTAAAAATAATTTAATACAAATAAATTATTTAACGTACAAATAGCGAAGTAACTCGTACGACTAATTATTCTGTTGGTCACAACAATCAGCTGAAGATAATAATATAATGGCCATTTTCAAATAGTCAATACACAATTCTTACCCGGAACTTGAAAACTACACACAGTCTACCTTTGGTTATAGAACATTGTACGCCACTTGCGCTGCTAGTATATGAAACTCTATTTTATGAAGGGAGCCGTCTCCTTGCTTCTATGATATATGATACCAGATATATTCTGCAATAGTCCTCTAATCTTTAAAGAACTCTAACTTCTTTGGAGTTAAACGCTCTTCTAGCCTTTTGTCTAAATATGTTTTATCGTGTTAATATTTAGAGAAAAAGATTAATGAATTTCACTACTAAATACAAAAAAATCGGTTTCTTTTATTTATACGTATGCACCACGAAATGACATAGGAGAAATTCTTTTCAAAATTTACAATGTAGAGGAAGAATTCTCACTTTGTCGCTTCGAGATTTACATGTCAGGTAATTGTAAATCCGTCACCAATGATGAAGAAAATAATCAAATGTTAATGAAATAATAATTAATCGTTGAAGAAAATAATATTAACAAATCTCAATGAAACACAAAACAGAAAAAAAATGTTGAAAATAAAAAGGTTGCAACTGGTGCCTCTGCCAATTGAGCTATTGAGACCTTATTACTTTCTGTCATTTTGATCGATTTCATGTTTCATTTAAAGAATTATTAATATTATCCTAAATTAATTCCCGAATTTTAACTACCATCTTTTGTAGAATTGAAAAATTGTACGGGAACATATTTTTTTGAAATATTTAACCATTGAAGAAGATAATATTAACAAATCCCAATGAAACAGAAATAGAAAAAGGGACAGAAAATAACATGGTACCTTTTTATTTTCAGTCTCTCTTTTGATTCACGTTTCATTGAGATTTGTTAACATTATCTGCATATAAGCATCAATAAGTTATTACAATAAATTGAACATTATTTTTTTTTAAGATGCTGCCACGAAGTTATTTTAAAATTACCAAAAAAAGTTCAATATTTTGTTTTGCAATAAAGGTTTCCCAAAACAAAGAAAACTTTACCAATCACTTACTGATTTTGCGTAAAAACCACTAATTGCTCCTTGAATAAAGCCGTTCAGAAATCAAGTACGACCCCCTACATTAAATTCAAATCAGCATAAATTTTGTAACTTTCAGAGGTCCTTGTTTGTATTGAGAATTGAGACGGCTTTCTATACACCGTATAGTGCCTATACGACAATACCCGCTCGTTTAAAATACATTATTACGGAAGGAATAATAGTGTAAGGGAATTTATGCCCACCCTGTTCTGTGATCAAAAGCTTATTACGGATAAGTGGGCGATATAAATTCTCTTAATATTTATTGATGATTAAATATTTTCTCGTTAATGAATATTTTATGAGAAATGGTGAGCGTTGGGGATGATGGGATAACAAACTTCATAATTAATACAAAACATTTTAATATCGGCATATTATATTTGTCAATGAGAAACCGATCGATTTTTATATCGACCGCGGCAGATCAAATAATGTACATTCGACGAAATGCGGAAAAGAGGACGCTTGGGACAACAATTCTGTTTTATTACTGTTTTCTACTTGGTCATCATAAATATTTAATTGTCTAATTTTAAATAATCTTCCATTTAAAAATTAAATTGTCTAGATTTTCGTAGCAGATACCTTTAACTTCTGATAATACTTGCATTTGTATTTCAAAGGAAGATGCTCTGAGTACCTGGCATCATTTATCCCCTCGGCACCTTTGAACAGTCGGGAAACACGCCAAACGCGCGTCCAACATTGGTACAGGGTTGACATTTGTCACATGGGAACGGGTCGATTCTACGACTCGTTCTTGTATTTAACAGCTTGGCTGTAGAATAATTTGCCGGCCTCTTTGTTTTCTTCCTACTACAACATGTGTCTCTTCGAGACCCGGGTTCACTCCTTCCTATCCTTTAAAAGACCCCCACACATTATCCTTAAAGATGACATATATAGGGAAATTATTTTCCTTATGGTCTTCTGTGTGGAGTTAATGTAAAAAATAAATAAAATAAGAGTTATAAGCTGCGTGTTCCGTTTTGAGTAGAGTTTATATATTTTCAATATTGTCCCATTATTTTTATATAGTGTAACGTAAATACTGACCCCGCTTATAAAGGCACCACTTCCATTGTCTACGACTAGATTTGAGGAAGTGTCTATGGGAGACATCCGACGGAAGAGGGGGAGCGGTGAAGGCAAGATGGCGCGGGACGTGACTTCACATGGCGGACAGAGCCGGGAGTTTTTTGGAAAGGGAGTTAAATGTTTAAATTGTGCTGTGATTAACATTCGCCAACGAACGTTTCAACACCATGTACCCGAAGTGGGTAGGATGGTCCTATAATTACGGATGGTGACTTGGAGTGACAAAAGTCCAACTGCGCGTGCAGGAGCGCTGGATTTCAAAAAACCATGCCAATGATGACCGGGCAATAGCGACGTTTGTACGGAGCGAAAGGTGCCATCTTCTCGTATTGTTTATTGGATTCTACGGATGAAGTTTGCTGTGGCGGATGGCGCTGCCGTGAGACGTCCCAGATCTCGCGGATGGTGTATGGAGGAATCGACAATCATCGGGACAAGCGTGGCCCTCCCTGGTGCAGAAGACGAGATGCCGTCCACAAGAGCCATCCTAAATATTTTAATACACTTCGATGTAGTTTTAATCCTCCTCTCTACTCTTTTACGGTAACGACAATGTTACAATTAGTTTACCAATAAACCTCATGTTTTATCAATACCAGGGTTTTATTTCTGTATCAGGAAATACATTCCGCTTCCCGTGCTTCATACATCAATTTCAGCCATGAATCCTGAGAGATAGAGTCGAGCATTTAAACATACTAAAGGGATATGTTGCAATAGCTGACATTATGTATATTTCTTTTATTTATTTAGGTGTTTTTGAAAATTAATTTTATGTTGCAATTTATTACCATTTAATTTAGGAAGGTGCTTATTATTACTTTATATTTATTTTCATTATTACTTTTCAATCGTTGAAGATAATATTAACAACTCTTAGAATGGAACATGAAACGAAGAAGACACATGCAAGAGAAAAATAACAGCTGCCATGCTATTAATATTATCTTCGATGATAAAAAATATATTACAATGATGTTTATAAGCTTCAATAAGTTAATACAAAAAAATTACTCCGGGCAACACAAAGAAATGCTAAACATTACTACTCGTACTCACCTCTGCAATGAAACAAATACCCGCACTTGGAATGCGTGGATAGTTTAAAATATTTAGGAATCTTCATTGATAAATTTCTGAGATGGGAAGAACACATCAACTCAACTGCCACAAAAGTCATAAAACTTACTCACTTTTTCATGACTAATAGAAATATTCTATCTGTAAAAGATCTAAAATCAATGCCATAAAAAGCCATGTGTAATTCGTTACTTGAATATGCATGATTAGGATGGGGCGGTTGTGCCAAAACAATTTTGGACCCCCTGGAAAAAGAACAGAAATCACTAATAAGAGCCATCCTTAAAAAAAACCTTTCAAGTACCCCGGTGATGAATTATTCAAAGAAATATAAGTTCATGATGTCGGATAAACGGTAACTGTATATCGAGAGAATTGTATTACACACACATACGAGTAAACAACATCACCACTACCCATCTATCGACCACTATCACGATACCAGACACTCAAAGAGTATTCCAATAGTTTCAATAAAAACCATGACATCCCTTGCTCAAAGAGAGTTTTCATATTTTGGACCAAAATTGTTCAACATCATACCCAATACAAGTAAATGAAAAGTACAAACGTCCTGCGTAAACTGATCAATGTTTGTTTTCTTCATTTAGGGAGGATCAAAAGCGAACACATGCAGATTAATAGATATGTGATTATTTAATTTATTTAATTTATTTATTTAATTTATTTAATTTATTTAATTTATTTAATTTATTTAATATTTAATTTATTTAATTTATTTAATTTATTTAATTTATTTAATTTATTTAATTTATTTAATTTATTTAATTTATTTAATTTATTTAATTTATTTAATTTATTTAATTTTTATTTAATTTATTTTAATTTATTTAATTTATTTAATTTATTTAATTTATTTAATTTATTTAATTTTATTTAATTTATTTTAATTTATTTAATTTATTTTAATTTATTTAATTTTATTTAAATTCTATTTAATTTATTTAATTTATTTAATTATTTAATTTATTTAATTTTATTTAATTTATTAAATTTATTTAATTTATTTAATTCTTATTTAATTTATTTAATTTATTTAATTTATTTAATTTATTTAATTTATTTAATTTATTTAATTTATTTAATTTATTTAAATTTATTTAATTTATTTAATTTATTTAATTTATTTAATTTATTTAATTTATTTAATTTATTTAATTTATTTAATTTATTTAATTTATTTAATTTATTTAATTTATTTAATTTATTTAATTTACTTAATTTATTTAATTTACTTAATTTATTTAATTTATTTAATTTATTTAATTTATTTAATTTATTTAATTTATTTAATTTATTTAATTTATTTAATTTATTTAATTTATTTAATTTATTTAATTTATTTAATATATTTAATTTATTTAATTTATTTCACTTATTTAATTTAATTAATTTATTTAATTTATTTCACTTATTTAATTTAATTAATTTATTTAATGTACTTAATTTACTTCATTTGTTTAATTTGTTTATTTTATTTTTTAATATTAATATTTGCATATATATGTACGTATAATAATAAATGTAAGTAATGAGAACCGACTAAAAAGCTGCCGTGTGGATAATGTAAACAACAGTACAAATATATTAGGATGAATTTATAAATATGTATTTAAATACTAGTTATAATACAGAGTTAAAGTAGCTAAGCTAAATACAATTTACAAAGCTAAAATACTAACCACATGAATTCACGATTAGGTACGTAAAATTTAAAACAAATATTTAATGAAAATTTTGACGTTACGGGAAGTGAGTGTACAAAATTGTAGTGAATCACCAAAGTTAACAAATAATTTACAGAAATGTTTGAACATCCAGATCCCAAAACAATAATTTAAATATTATTTTATTTACGATTATATAAATTCACAGAAGATTTAAAATAGTACACTCGAATTATACGAAGTCTTGGAATAACAATAAAACACGTGTATCTACAAAATAAATTTACGAACTCTTAAGAATCCTTTAGTCTTGGTAAAAAATATAAACCAGGCTAAAAAAATACTGTTTTAACAAAGATATTAGAAAACATGGCACGTGTACATATTAAAAATGTTACACTTTTAATCGCTCTGTGCAGGTAAAAAATTGAAAATCTAATAAGATAGGAATACAAAGTGATCATTCTTCTTTATTTTGTAATAAAAATGTACCCACGAGCCTTTATTGCCCACACTGCCTCGTATTATGCGTTGTTTTTTACATTGTTCAAACGATAATAGTCCATGATGAAAATTGATGGGTTCATAACGTAATATTATTATTGATTCACACATTATCGCGTTATGTGAGAATTCGCCCACCGAAAAACAATTACGTATGCGAAAGTATACTAGAATTATACCACTTACCCATCTTTCTCTACACCATCTGCTTCCCCTCCCCATACCTTTCAGCCACCCAATATACATTAAATGAGGATACGACACTGACTCCGGTTAGCAGGGAGCAGTTGGAACTCTTGTGCGTTATTCACTCAAAAATCGAAATGCTTTGAAAAGTTTATAAATTCCATGACAAAGTTGGAAGGTCCTCAAACTTTACCTTTGTGGTTCTAAATTTGACGAGGTGCAAATAAAACAATATTATAAATCTAATTAAGCCTAAAAAATAACATTTTTGTATGTGAAATCTAAAAAGAAAATATATTATAATCATGCAAACCTTTTTTCCGTTTGAGGATACCAGATACTTTCAGAATTGCCCTGGTTGGATACAATCATCATCATCTTTCCCTTATCCTTTTTGGGTCGGGCACCCATTGTTTCCATAGGACGCCTGGGCTATTTCAGCGACCTCAGCCAAAATCACCTGTGGCAAGACCGGGGCACAAAATCAAATCGGCCTATGAGATCTTTTTAATAAAAATAAAATAATAACTTTGTTTATAACCACGAGAATTTAATTGAATTTTATTACGACCGACCGGTTTCGCTTAACATAAGCATCTTCAGGGTACAAAAATTAAACTGGTAGTTTACCCTGAAGATGCTTATGTTAAGCGAAACCGGTCGGTCGTAATAAAATTAAATAAACTTCTCGTGGTTATAAACAAAGTTATTGTTTTATTTTTATTAAATATGTCTAACCATGAAGTGATTCCTTTCTATCAAAATATAGATCTTTTTAACCCTAGAATCGTTCTTACTTAGAGCATTAATGGAAGCGAGAAGTGTATTTTACTCCCATTTTAAATTGGGCGTTTTTCTCCTTTCTTTGATTAATCTTTGTTGTTTATGGTAATAAATGCTTCTATCACTCACAATAGACATATTTATTGGTTGAATTGATCAAAAAAATGCAAGATTCATTCGTTTATTGTGTCTGAGAAGCGATCAGTAAATTTCACTCGATAGTTCCCACCATGCAATGAGAAGTAAAATTTCCTCACTGAAAAACACATTAAACTTACCAACGAGAAAAAGGAACAACGCGCTACTACGAAGACAAACGCATTGCTGAGGAAAGAACTGAAGGAAAACATATCTTGAAGAAAGCTAACGCGATCGGTCGGCACTTCAGTGAAAAATTAGTCTGAAGATGGACGGAATCAATTTTACTTCTTGCTTCCATTCTAGAGTTAAGTTGGTTTTGCCTCCGCCCATCGCAGGCCCAGCCCTTCGTTCAACGGACTTTGTAGTTGCATTTCCAAACTTTGTTTAGGTGATTTGTCGGTTAATCAAATCAAATCAGTTTTCTGAATGGTGATGTCATAGTCCCACTGACTTTCGGCAGTTTCAGTTGCGTAAAAATAGTGTCATTTTATTCGAAGCATACTATGGAACACACAAAAAATACATTTGACTGTTGGTGAGCAATTGACCTAACGATTATAAAAGATCTAGGTATTACTTTCGTACGATGCGGCAACGTTCATCATTTCAAAATGGTTTATTTTAAATCACGCACAAAAACAGCATGTCAAAATACGCAATAACACAATTTCACCGAAATCATGATGTTTTCATCATTTCTGGTACAACATAATCAAGCAGCCTCTCGACATTAATGCATGGGAGATGTAGCTCCTGCCAGCTGTCTTACCTATTATATGATTGCATATATTTGCATTGCAAGTAATCGCTGGCTTCTCAAGTCTAAATCGACTATGTAACCACATCGTTCAAAGACGTACGATACTTTGGAATTTATTAAAAATAACAAATAGGTTTTGTTTTGAATCATAGTTGCTCGCATTTTTACCAGGAAATAATCGACCATAAATTATTTAAATTATGTAGTGTGACCAATTCCTGTTGGTTTTCTATTATTGCCGGGACCAACGTCTCTACTAATTGAGTTATTGAGACCTATTTATATTCGATCATTTTTTCATCGATCTCATATTCCCAATTTTAATTACTAACATTATCCTCAGTCTCAATACCTTAATTGGTAGAGACCTCGCTCCCGGTAAAATGAGAGGATTTGGGTTCAAGTCCCAATTGCGACCGTTTTATATTCTGATAATGAAACTTTAAAGTTGATTTCTTCTATTTTTACAAGATGTGATTTGTCACGTCCATTAAAATGTTGTAAAAAAATGTTAAATGATAAAAACAGTCGAACGAAACTGTTTCCATATATCCATATGCGCATTGATGAGCCCCCTGGAAGAAGGTCAAGTTCTTTGATAAGGGATAGTATATTAATAAAACAAATGACACAATTTTCTCAACGCCGTTTAGAGACTAAAATCACACCAAGAGCGTTTTACATCTTGTTAAAAATTGTAGCCCCTTTTAAATAGATATGTTTTTAGACTTTTCTTAAAGGTTTTGAAATTACTTTCTGACCTCAAACCAAATAAAAGGTCATACCAAGAATGTGTGCCCAGTACACTAAAAGTTCTGTTCCTAAATTTAGCAGCATTCATACGAGAGGGTTCAACCAGTCCGTTCGACGCATCAGACTTGGCCGACCTGAGCATGAGTTGCCTCTGAGTAAGATTGTCCGTCACGCAAAGATCAGTCAAGTATGATGGTGCCTGTCCCTTTAATGCCTTATATATCATAAGACAAATTTTAAACTGAACTCGAAGCCAGTGCTGGTAATCACGTAGAAGTGGTGTGACGTGACAGTATTTGGTAGCACCGCATACTAGACGAGCTGCAGTGTTGAACACTCCTTGCAGCCTGTTCAAATATACATCAGGCAGACCAGCATACAAACGATTGCAGTAGTCCAATTTGGAGACTACTAGAGCATTTACAATATAAAATAAAGTATAATAATTGTAATATTCTTTATCTGTTTCATATTTTCGTTAGGAGTTGTTGATGTTATCTTCTTCGATGATTAAGTATTACAATGGGGTTTATGAGCTTCAATGAGCTAGTTTTAATAAATTAAATTTTAACAGAAATCAATGGACCATAATTACATAATTTATGTGGTACTAATTCCCCAACCTATTCAATTTTAAACAAGGAAGAAGATTAAAAAGTGGTTTTGCAATTAGAAAGTTACAAACATTTTACAACAAGGTCCTGGAACATTAAACTTTTTAACGCAGGTCTGGAATCATTTCGATTAATTAAATATTATCCTAACAACATCCTCCACAGTTTGGCAATAATTGTTTGCTAGGAGAGTGTAATTTGAGGTAGATTTATATGCCATGTTTTTGGTTAGAATTTTGGGAAATTCGATGGCCGGACTTGGCCGAAGTTGGCAGCAAATTGACTTGAAAGTTTCTCCTCGGGCGCTGATAATGACGGCTAAGAACTAAGAGTTTGAATAGGTACTGGACTTCAAAGTAACAACTTTCACGAAAACATACAATAATCGGACTTAAAGGCAATCAAATATCTATCAATCATAATTTATTTTCAGAATCTCAGATTAAACCTATTTTGTTTTTTCATGTAATTGCTCTTAATAAATATATTTTTTTCTAATTCAAGGTGGAATTCCATTTTAATAGGAATGACTTGTTCGAAAAAAAAAACCTTTGGAACTGTCTTCAATAAACACGTGGAAGAAAGTAAGAAAGGTTATTTTAATAAAAAAAATCACAATACATTTAATCTTTATCGGGAGACATAGCACGATTTAGTGAATCAAATACTTGAGTCGGCTTATGTCAAGAGTCAACTGAAGAGTATGTATGGGACGATCTATTGATGCGAATGAAGCAAGCTGTGTATGCCGAGATAGATTTGCATGGCGGTCTATCCTCTGCGCCCACTCCTGCAGGGAAACGGTTAGTTAATCTTCTCGCCGCTCCGGGAACCATTAATTGGATAACCGACACCTCTGCTATAGGTCATCCCAAGTGGTTCGCTACCTTTGGTGACATGGCAGAACTTTGTCCATGTCCTTGTGTCGGATGTGTCTGCCCACGAGCGGCGTGGTGTGTCAGATTAGGATAGGCTGGTTAAGGGAGACTTCTTAACCTCTCCACCCGTACTTTCTCGGCTCATCGCTTTGAAATCCATCAGAGTGGGAGGGATGGATTAATACGTCCGTCACTTACGGACACACTGACCCCCCCATATTTCTATCCATCCGTCATACGTATGTTTTTCATTCGCAGAACTTCCTTTCATTAAAAAGACCCTCCAGCATCCCCACAAATGAAATAGGCACCCAGAGGGACATTATTTTCCTCAATTCCTCCGTATGTAGTTCATATTAAAAAAAGTTTATTTATTTTATTGTTCGAGCCATGGAGGTTGATAAGAGCTGTTTCATTGTAGGTTTTTTATAAGAATAGGTTGGAATATTCCATCATATTAAACAAGTTTCACAGTTTGTCGCCGTGCCTCAACAAAAAAGAGACCGGCCCTTGTGCTTGATGTGGGACTTCATAACAGAGTGGAATTACGTTGAAAAACTCGGGAACTTCATCAAATTTTGCAGGCATTCTTCGACAAAAAGCTACTCTTGCAGGATATCCCTATGGCAAGGGGTTGTTTATGTGAATACCGTAGAGAATAGTCCCAACTGTTCCGTATTAACAAGAGCTAGTGAGACTATGGCATCTCAAATTGGGGTATGTTGCGAGGCTGAAGGGTTTGCGGAGGGGAAGGAAATAGGTCAGAGGAAGGTGGGGAAGTACTTGGCTATTCAGATCTGGTCACCAAACACGGACAAAGAAAATTTCAAGCAAGATTCTGATTCTGAATCGTGGTTTTTCACCAGGGCGATACTGAGAGTATCAGGCACTTCAGTTTATACGCGTGTGACGTAAGTGAATGTAGTTGATATTTTTACAAATGTTTTAAATTTTGTTCACTGCAGTCTTAATCACGTGAAAGAAACGTGGACGGCAGCGCTTTAGCCGATCACTAAAATCGTTGATGTATTATTATAATTGTTTAAGTAAAATACATTAAAATAACGCTTATCTGTTAAATGCAATGCGATGGTTTTGAATATTCTCTTCATCTCTTCTATTTTTACAATGTTTGAATGTGTAGGAAATCGTAATTATTGTTCTTCGAATGATCGCTCGCCGCCAGTCAATACACGAATGACGACGTTATGTATTCGAAAAATGCGTGAACCAGCTTGGTGCCAAATATAGGTTGTCACATGGTTGCTTCCAGCCGTCGAAATAGTAGGCAAATTATGGCACGTCTATTCATTCGGACGTCAGTGGTTTTAACAAATTTAGTTATTCGTACATGTAACATGCTTTACTTAATTTCCCCAATTTACTTGTCAAAGGCAGTTCAGATACCCACCACACACCGCTATCATAAAATTCGTTCAGATATCAACGTGCTGACTCTCGATATCAGAATCCAAATTGATGTAGCAATCTAAAAATGCTTTCATCTAGTCAGTGTACTTATTGATGGCATAAAGCCCTGGGGACGATGGCCACTGGCCAGTGGACTTCTTTTATACTGCACGATAAAAAAGGTGTAAAACGTATTGGCGTGAGAAGAAATAAACTTGGAAATGAAAATGCATCGAGTGTCTGGAACGCATTTTTCGGACGTCCCTGGGGATCTAACTTGAAGACAGATGGAGTAAATCTTATATCGTTGCTGAGAGAAAATTTAGAAAAACGAAAAGAGCACGCTTATTATTTGCATGTCTTCGAGGTATGGATCATTAACTTTCCTCTTTTACAGTACAAAATACATCGCTGAAGATTATGGAAAAACGGATATATTTGATCGCGTAAGAGTAGATATCTTAATAAAACTGTAATATTTGAAAATATAATATAATTTGAAATCTACTCGTATAATAATGAATATGTTCATCGGTTTAACGTTTTATTAACGCGTAGCTCACTGATTGATTGATGGGTAAACAGATATTATAACCAAATAAACTATTTTTGCTTTAAAGATATTACAAATTTCTTATACACATGTAGTGTTTTATGGTTTTAGTAAAATTACAACAATTTTTTTAAATGTTTTAACAATATAATGTTCAAAAAATATTTAGCCTCCCTAATTAAAACAATATGAAATAGAAAAATACGCTGAATTTAATTAAATTTAAAACTATATATATAATTATGATTCAAATATTATTAATTAAAAATTATTAATTTATTTAATAAAATTTTGCAATGAAGTTTAAGCTTTAATACGTTAATTAAAATTTAAAACATTATTAATTATTTAATAGATGTATAGTAATTTTGTGGTGTCATTATTAATAAAATTAATAAAAAGTACTTTATTAATTGAAAAACTAAAGTTCTTAAAAACTTAAGACAAGATTTTTGTGCATAGCGCAAAGGGTAACAATTATTTTTATAAACAATAATTATTATCCTGAAACACTCATCCAAATTGAAAAAAACCTTTCCGAGCAAAGATAAATGTCGCCGACAGGACTCGAACCTGCACCCTTCTGATGTCCGGTCAGATGCTCTACCGTTGAGCTACGTCGGCTTATCGCAAACCTGCCAAGTTAATCAATATATACTAGTGTTTCATTCAATAATTACTGTTTTTACTCAACGAACAATAGTGTTTCATTCAATAATTACTGTTTTAACTCAACGAACTGCTACACTCTTTCTGAGATCTGTAAAATATAATTCAATATCTGAATTAAATAACACATTGTAGTGTATCAATTATTACTTTATTACATTGCCATTGTTAGACTTTCATAGTTTAAAAGGCCCAGTTTAAAATGTAATTTGTATAAAGCGGACTTGGTAAGTAAAGCTCTTCGGGCTTTAAATAAATGCCTTTATGTTTCCTTTTATTTATCCCCCCACTTTTAAGGAAAAACAAACATGCTGTATCGTTTCATATTCTGTATTATTTCATATTCAAACACGATGTTTTGTTCATTTTCAAATCCTTGGATACCTACATATTTAGTTCATAAAATGCTACATTTTTTATGTAGGTAGGTAGGTTAGGTTTTCAAAAATTTGTTGTACTAAATTTAACGAAGTTATGATGATTTATTTGTAAAATGTATTTGGTAAGTATTCAAAAGAACAAAAAAGTTATCTTCTATATAATTTATTTATTTACTTACTGATCAAAGCATTATTGATTGATTAAACCTCTCGTGTAGTGATCATTTATATAAAAAAAAACTTAATTAATTTGTAAGCAAATGGAAAAGACGAATTAATCGAGAATGAAAACGAAAAAATTGCGATAACACTGCGATCAAAAAATCGCTTTGACTATCGAAACTCCAAATAAAATAGCTGTGTAAATTTCATGACACCAGCACTTTACATTTCTAACATCAAAATTATGCTTTATGTATTGTTTTTATTAAACTTAATCTAACCATCACGTCGTTTCGCTGCAGGGGTAGGCAGAGAGGACCAAACGGACTGCTAAACAACTCGGTCTCCTTGCTCACACTCCTTGCTTAATTCACATTCAAATATAGTCTAATACATACTATTTCTGTTATTCTGACTCATTTGATAGTGTCATGTCTTCCTCGGGTGTCCTCGGCTTCTTCTTCCACTCACATCGCGTCATTTACACTCCTTTCTTCGCTCTCCCACTCTACATGCCCAAACCATCTAAGCGTTCCATTATTCCATTGTTCCATGACGCTCATAATATCAGCGTTGCCATCTTTGCGAATCTCAATATTTTTCACACGGTCATTCATGGTTTTACCACACATACGTCTCAGGGATCTCATTTCTATAGCATTCAGTCTACTTTCATCCTTCCTCTGACAGTTCCATGCGTCAATGCCAAATATCAGGGTTTGTATCAGCACTCCATTGTGGACTGCTAGCTTCGCTTCTCAGGACATTTTTTTAGCGCTATCCGCGTTCAGCCTCCATTAATGAAGTTTTCTTTATTTACCCTTCCAATATCCCTATCAACTATGATTTCGATTAACACTTAAAACAAGCTTGTATTCGTCAGATACCCTAAAACAGATGATTAAAATTCTAGAAGAATTTATATTATTATCAGTGGCGTGCATTGCTCTATGACCAAAGGTAGTTTTCTTGAAGTTTTCATATAGGTGTTAATTGTGCATTGCATATTAGAAAATAACAATTTTGTTATCATCTTCCGCTCATTATTATGGCCAACTGTATTCAATTGTATTCAACATGTATTCATCAACGGTCAACGGTGGAAGCTACGATTTTCGATTTTCATTTTACTGTCTTTAAAGTATCTAATTTATTCTATATTTTCAGATGATTCCAAAATAAATTGAGTTTTTCTCTAAATATTCCGTTTATGGAATGAAAATAATCGAAACTGTACGATGAATTTGACGCAGTACGTCGAATCTAACTTTGTTTTCACTCTCCTGTAAACCTCGTAAAATCCAGATCTATCTATACCTTACGTTGGGACCGTCGAAATGAGTATACTAGTTCCTTGCTAAATTCATAGAAAAAAAACGCGTGTAAACTTGTCGCTTTTAAATTTTTTCCATAATTTCTATTTGTGGTTTATTTTCCCTAAGGTAGGCACAATTTTAGGTCTTTACGGACTGCACCCTACTGATTACATTAATAGCAAATATAACAGTACAATAGAGTTTATTTTATAAAATGGTTGAAGCATTTTGAAAGATATCTCTACATCTTTCCCGAGCGGATATTTTGGTAAACACCCTCGGGAGACAAGTTGTATGCCCGGGGCGGCCTTGGACGTGGGAAATGAGAATGCTTTGCGGTAAAAGGCGAGGGCTGGAATGGCAGGAGTTTCAGGATATCCCGAGGCAACTCAGGTCGGACACAGCGAGAGTGCTGTAAGCCCTTCAAGAAGAGAGTCTTTTGAAGACGATGGTAAAGAACTTACATTTTGGTAGAAAGTGGTCACTTTGTGATTTGACATATTAATGAAATAAAGCAATTGCTTTGTTTATAACCATGGAATTTATTTAATCTACTACAACCGACTGGTTTCGCTTAGCACAAATATCGTCAGGGTAAAAAATTAAAGTAATAAAAAATACATTATGTGTGCTTATACATGCATATAGAATGAAACAAAACATAACATATAATATAGGAACAGTGAGATGGCACGAAATTAAAACACAGAGAAAGTGATAGATGTGTACATGATGCGTTACCATATTATATTAAAACTGACAATAATTTCGGCAACTTTTTAATCAATTCAAAGGATAAGATGACAAACTTAGTCACTCGGGAATTTATAAATTAGATTGTAGTGATTGTTCAGCAATATCTATTGGTAAAACAACGCGCAATGTCAACATAAGAATTAAAGAGCATCCTAGATCCATAAATAATAATGGCTTTTCTGAATTTGACAATCATCTTATTGATAAAGATCATACCTTTAATTAAAGCACCCGGGCTAATATTCTGCACAAAAATGGTCATGACAACAGATAAAATTATTTAGAAGCACTTGAAATAAAGAAAGCCATTCAAATCAGTAGCCAAATTCTTAATTCTTAGGTATATTTTCCATAAACTTATAAAATTCCCATTATCCTCGAATCACCTGTTCTGGTAAAGCTTTATCTCTTTAGATATAATATGGTAACCCATAACTTATTTTGTTTATTTTAAGTTTTTAATCCAGCAGGACTGGGTGGATAATGCAAACCCAATCTGGCATATTACATGAGATATATACAAATATAAACAGAGAAATAAATATAATAAAAAAATGGCAATATAAGATAATGAGAAAAGTGTTAACTACGAGTATGTGTACACATCTGTTTATTTCTCTCTGTTTTAATTTCATGCTATCTCACTGTTCCTTTATTCTATGTTATGTTTTGTCTCAATATATATGTAGGTATTTTTTTTATATGAATACCGCGCAAGAGTCCCAACTGCTCCCAACCGTCTGGAGCTAGTGAGACTATGGCATTCCCAATTGGGGAATGTTGTGAAGTTCAAGGTATTGGGGAGGGGAAGGAGAAGGGGAAGAGGAAGGTGGGGAATACTTGGCTATTCAGATCTGGTCACCAAACACGGCTAAAAGCCATTTCAAGCAACGTTTCAATTCTGGATGGTGGTATTTCACCAGGGCGATACTGAGAGCATCTCCCACTCTTGAACGTGCGCAAATATAATACATATTATTTTCGAATGAATTAATTATGAAACAACACAAATTAATTAAATAAAAACTACTTAGGCACGCCGGGATTTGAACACGCGACCTTCGGATTCGTAGTCGAGAGCCCTACCCCTCGACCATGGAGGCCGTCTATATAAGCACAAACAGTGCAATTTTTGCTTAGTTTAATTTTGTACCCTGATGATTCTTGTGTTAAGTGAAACCGGTCGGTTGTAATAAATTAAATAAATTTCGTGGTTAAAAACAAAGCAATTGTTTTAATTCATTAATTTACATTTCATTGCTGGATTATTTCGAAGTTCAAATCAAATTCATCAGAGCTAAACATTAATAGAAAAAAAATTAAAATATTGTACTTTATCTCACGTGCGCGTCACTCTAAGAACTTAAACTGTTAGACAATCGTGTGTTTTGAAAATAATTTCACATGTTCTTCTTATTTAGTTTTTCTCCCACAAGGTAAGGTCGAGGTAGATATTGTAAGCGTAGTAGCGGTGTAAGATCTATCTTTATCTTGGTTTCGTTTCATTTTGTTTCGTTTCAATTCATTTCATTTCGTTTCGTTTCGTTTCGAATCACTTCGTTTCGTTTCGTTTCGTTTCGTTTCGTTTCGTTTCGTTTCAATTCATTTCATTTCGTTTCGTTTCGTTTCGTTTCGTTTCATTGCGTTTCGTTTCGTTTCGTTTCGTTTCGTTTCGTTTCGTTTCGTTTCGTTTCGTTTCGTTTCGTTTCGTTTCGTTTCGTTTTGTTTCGTTTCGTTTCGTTTCATTTCTTTTCGTTTCGTTTCGTCTCTTCTTGTCTTGTCTCGTCTCGTCTCTTCTCAACGCTTATTCTCAACCAACTTCACATTCACACATCGTATTCTAAGCTGGTTTGGAGTAAGATTCTAGATTAAAAAGAAGAAAAAAAAGGCTTTAAATTCTTCATGGATTGAAAGGTGTTAGCAGATACATGTGACGCGACGTCCCCGAAACATAAAGTTTCACACGAGTTTTTAGTGGCACTTGTCGGAGAAATGGTTCACACTATCTTGTGAACATTCTGCAAAAAGGTTCCCCGCCGAGCGCGCCCATCAAACGGACCGCGTCCTGTTAACTGCCATTATCCCTTCTAGAGACTGTACACTGTACAGTAGACAGAATATACTCATAGAGTGATATACGTTGAGTGGTTGACTACTTAAAAGAGGTTCTGGTTAATCCTCACATACTTTATAACCTTTTTCTCTCGAATGACAGCTGAAAATATATACAAACAAACAAGTATTTTGCTAAAATTATAACGTTCCCCTTGGAGAAAAAACCAATTTTCGAAATTCTTACCATATGACTGCCTTGAGTCAGTGGAACTATAATTACATGGAAGAGTGGAAGGAGAAGGGGAAATAAATAAAGTACCTGGCTATTCAGAATTGGTCACTTAATACAAGTGCCGTGCAGTCTTTAAAGGCTGTAAAGCTATACATACCTTACGAAAAATGAACCATAACAAATAAATTCATATAAATGTTTTTATTTTTTTTATATATATTAGTAGAAATATTTTTGAGAAAGATTATTATGAAAAATTTATGTTTCATGTTTGTTACTTATTTTATTTATTTATTTATAAAATACATGATAATAAATGGAGACATTTACATGGAGTAGATACATTGGATCACCATACTAGAGGCTGCCTGTTTCATGGTGACCAATGGAGTGTAGTTACTTTGTATGAAGTCTAGTATAAACATATGGATTTATTATATTAATTATATTAACATGCTGACAATTGGAAAAATTATAAAAGAAAGTAGAATACGGAAAGGAGAAAAAGGCATGCATAAGGATTAGATCAAAAATTATTTTTTTATTATTAATTAGTTTTATTTTAAATAGGATATATTTATGCAAGTACCTTAACTGTAAATTTATTATACGGCTTTGAATAACGAGCACCCGTTAGTCAAACTACTAAAAAGTAATTTATCTGAATTTTTTGTTTTATATTTTGTAAAATTTCTGTACGCTTATTTATTCAGTTGGCCACAAAATTAGCGAAAGATAATAATAAAACGGCTATTTTAAAATATTCAATTCACAGTTCAAACCCAAACTACACCCAGCCTTCCTTTGTTACTAGAGTAATGCATGCATCTACCGGTAAAGTCATTTCTTCGATTAGATTATGGAAGCTGGTCATTAGGGCTATAGGTATGTACTAAGATAATCTTACACATTGGACTGGATAGAAAATACTTATTCATAATATATTTTTTTTTATAATCCAAAAAACAATTGATTAGAGTGGTAAGTATACCCAGTATCGCCCTGGTGAAAGAACAACAATCATAATCGAAACGTTACTTGAAACGACTTTAGTCGTGTTTAGTGACTAGATTTGAATAGTCAGGTACTTCCCAACCTTTCTCCTCTTCATCTACTTCCCTTTATCACTCCCTTCAGCCTCACAACATATCCCAATTGGGGATGCCATAGTCTCACTGGCTCCAGATGGTTGGGAGCAGTTGGGAATAACATGAAAAATATTAAAATATAAAAAAAACAATTTCACATCCTGACCTATTTTACAGCAGCTTAAATAAAAATATAAAGCTCTTTGGTTCATTCTTAAAATGATGTTTTGTGCTGAAAAGTATTATGTTGACATGGAAAATACTGTTTATGAAAACTGTTGCTTCTTGAATAAGTAGTTTCCTGATAATACACTTTATAATTGGTGATGCTTTAGTCCCACTTCGGACAGCCAAAAGCAGTTGAGACTCTTGTGAGGTATACACAAGAAAAAAAAACTGTTCATATATCGAGTCGATTGGAAATTCAAATGATCTGAAATTTTTTAATGTCTTTAAACTAGTTTACCTATACTGCTGATCGTAAAAAGCTCGTTCGGCAGTAATTATTAAAAGAAGTTAGGGGCGGTTTTAAAACGCTGGAGCATGTGAGTTATCAAGAATAGTGTTTCCACGTTCTCGTTTACGGGAATGTTCTGAGACACGCCATAAAACACAAAACACCTGGTGCTTTTTAATGATTTACGGCTATTTTATCGTTTGCAACGCGTTTGACATAAGCACCGAGCACTTAAATATTTGCATATCAAGTATTTTGGTAAGGTGTTTTTATAGGAGAGTGGTGTATGTAGGACGTAGGCGCTTAGAGGACTCGCAGCTCAAAAACACGAAAAGTAGGTACTTAGATAGTAAAATATATATTTTCTTTTACTTGTTGGTACATAAAGGTGAGAGATATTTTACTGGGTGGTAAATATTAGTGGCGTACTGAGACTTTTTTAGATTTTTTTTTTATTTTAGGGCAAAAATGGCTGTTGAAAAATATTTTAAGTTCTGCGTTATTTTTTTGTGAATTTATTATAATATAATGTATACAGGAGGGTTAATGCTGAAAGTGCTTTTGTCAGCTTTTGATAATTTGAAGTACTCTAAAACTTCCCCTATTTGAATTTTATGGATTCCTATGACAGGTGCTTTAGAATAATAAAATTGTAGCCGATCTATAATTATAAATCTAAATATTGTGCTAGCGTTTTTTACGCCAAATAAACGATCTTTATTCATTCTGAGCGATTAAAAAAATCGACATAGGTACTTCTAGCAGACACATTTTAATGATAAAAGCCTCGTCGAGATATCCCTTCAGAATGAATGGAGATGATTATTCATTTTTACGTTTGAATTTGAAATCCGAATAAAGAAAAGTTTTAAAAATGCCAGTGAAACTTATTTAAAACATTATTTTTTTTTAATTAATTTATTATTTGTATCTATGTAAAGATTGTACATGAGCATTACTTTAGTATTAAATACAATGCATTACAAGTATCACCATATTATATATAAAAAAAACATATTAAAAAAAATATATATAAAAAAATATATGTAAAAAAAATAAATATAAAGAGTATATAAATTTAATGGAAATAATATAAGGATAAAGTTACAGTGTTCACGGTCCTTTTCACTAGGGTGTCTTGTTCTGAGACGACCTGCACTTTTTTGTACTATACGAGTATATCAAGTTGCCTTATATTATCTTTATGATGTTGGTCCATGTAATAACCTCCATGGTCGAGGGGTAAGACTCTCGACTACGAATCCAAAGGTCGAGGGTTCAAATCCCGGCGTGCGCAAGTAAATTTTATTTAATTAATTTGTGCTGTTTCACAATTAATTCGTTTAAAAATAATATGAAGTATATTTGCGCACGTTCCAGAGTGGAAGATACTCTCAGTATCGCCCTGGTGAAGGACCACCATTCAGAATTGAAACGTTGCCTGAAATGGCTTTTAGCCGTGTTGGTGACCAGATCTGAATAGCCAGGTATATCCCCACCTTCCTCTTCCCATTCTCCTTCCCCTTCCCATTACCTCCAGTCTCACAACATTCCTCCTTTGGGAATGCCATAGTCTCACTGGCTCCAGATGGTTGGGAGCAGTTGGGACTCTTGTGCGGTATTCACATAAAAAAAAGTTCGTTTTTACTCAGTTCACTCAGCCATGTTTTGATTATGGTTTTAAATAAATTCATTTCTGTTATATTTTTAATTTATTTGGTAGAGCATTATATAAATTCTTAGCATTAAATTAATTATTTCTTTGTTGAAAAGTTGTATTCATTTTAAGAATAATTAGTATATTTTGACGGATTGCCCCGGTTGAGTAATTAATAATGTTGAGAAGTGAAGTATTCAGATACATATTTTTTTGTTTAAATAAAACAACGACGGAGATCTAACCGGAACTTTTAGAATCGTCTTGAGAAATCCTTTAGTTTAAATTTTACCCCAATGAAGTGAGCCAAGCGAAATCGGTTGGTTAATATTTTTAAATAAATTATAGGTCTAATACAAAGCCTTTTTTTCATTTAATAAACATTTTGGTAAATGTTTTTAATAGAAAAATAATTATTTTTTTTAAAGAAAAATTCTTTTAGATTCATAAAGATAAATAAAAAATATTTACATATGCGGAAATACAAGAAAATGCACTTAATTTTTTTCTTTATTTAAATAAAAACGCGTAAATATTGAAGGAGACTTGATACCGCCATGTTCCATAATTATAATATGACGGTAGACAATAGTTCCATACAGTGACAATGGATGGTAATGTAGATACTGAAACTGAGTCAACATTTGAATAGAATTCTCTCAATTTTTATTTCTAACATTTAAATATTAAAATAGATTAGGAAACGAGTAAATTAAAATGAATTATTAAGTTAATTAACTATTCATAACAAAAAGTTTATTGGTAGTTAATTTACTTAATTTGTCGATTAATTGATTACAATGATTTTATTTGCCAAATGGTTTGTTAGGACGATTTATTTAGCCAATTTAGATAAATACCTAGTTTTTTTTTTAATTTGCTGAATTGTTTTCAAATGATTTCATGAAACTTATAAGTTTTTTTTGGTTTTAAGGAACTGATTTCGTAATTAATGAATATTAAGTAGTTAAATTATAACACAAATAATAATAAAATGATATGACAGGGACGATTTTTTTGTACAACGCTTCGGCATGACTTATTACCGGCGTGTCTGAATATTCACACATTTTAGAACTTCTCAAAAATCTCCAATGGATCAAATGTCCTGAAAGAATTCAATTTGAGGTCTGCTGGATGGTATTCAGTTAACTGAATGATTATGGCTTACTTATCGAAACTGTGTATTACTGAAAATATCAATTCACGGCAGTCCACCCTTAAGTCAGCAGAGCCATCAGCTATCGGAAGGTTGAAGGAACCAAACCACACACCTGAAACTAAGTTCGTCGAACGTGCTTTCGGAGTGTCAGGACCTAAAGGCTGGAATAAACTTCCGCATGAATTAAGAATGATCAAAGACTCGACAGAATTCAGAGCTAAACTTAAAATTTATCTTTTCAGAGAATCATATCCATAAAAGAGAGAAATGCGAACGCAAATTGCTCAGCCTGGTTAGCCGGTTAGTACTTACCTAAAGTCAATATAAAAAGTTTAAAAAAATCACGTACCCGTGCGCAAACGCACAATTCAAAAAGTTTTTTAAATAGTTTTTAAGAAACTTTCGAACAGTCCGCGACATTGTAAATAACTAAATGTCTAAAAAATGTTATTATCTATTGATAATTTCGTATTTTCACCTAAATAGAATTTTTAAGCTTTTTAAGGTCATTTCATAAATATTCTCCATTACTAAAAATTAATAATATTATTAATATTTCAAATAAATCCATATTCTTATTTTGCCACCAATCTTCTAATAAATGTTATACTTTCAATAGGTATGTAATAACTTTGTAGCATCATTATTAATTTCAAATATAATATCAATAGAAAAGAATAATAAAATAGCAAATGAAAAAATCGTACTTCTCCAAACGTAAAATTTCTAATAAAACTGTGTTTATCTGAAGCGTACTGCCAGGTAAGCAGTGGCGTGCAGTCCACAAAGGCTGAAAATCTGAGCGTACCCTAAGAAAATTGAACCATAAAAAAATACAGAAAAAAATAAAGAATGCGAATTTCTGAATATTTTTTTTTCTATGATTTTGGCAAGGAACCTGTACTCTAAATTATTTAGTTAGTCATAATAATCAGCGGAAAGTAATAATAAAATGGCTTTTAGTAGATGTTCAATGGGCAATTTATACCCAAATTTCAAAAACTGCACACAGCTTTCGTTTGGTCATAAAGCAATACACGCCACTGCAGGTAAATATGTTTTTCTGTAACTGCACATAATTGGATAGAGAATATTAAGTAATATTTGTGCCGCGCCCTTGAGGTGATTTTTCACAAAAACGGCGCCATGCAAATTATCCATTTATTATATCTTTTAAAGGAAGGATAAAAAAAACAAATACACACAAGTATTCTAATGAGTTCATGAAGTGACACTTAGTGTCATAATATAATGAATAAAAATGACTACCTCATCAGTCTGCACTTGGGGTATCGCTCGAAATTGAAAAAAGAAGACGAAGCGAATATTTCTGCAGAATTAATGCTCAAATTTGACAGTGATAAATTTGTCTGTGGCCTCCTGAAATAATAATTATTGTCATAAATATCAGGTGTTCAACTGCCCCAGTTACGACAGATATTAATTATCATCCCGGAACAAAGTTTCCAATTGCAATGGACGCCGAACTTTACTTCAAATTAATGTAGAATAATGACGTCTATTTATACACCGTGTAACTCGGTGAAAGGCACAGCAATAATGTTTGAATTATTTTCAGCAAAGTTTTAGTGAAAAATTATATTTGAACAAAATCCCACTAAATATAGCCAAGTTTGAAACCAATTCAAACAGTGTGTAGTTTTACTATTATTAATAGATGTCATTAATTTTTTTGGCTTTCACCCCTGTAAGGGTGTTTCGTGCCATCATTTAAAATTATGGACAGAGGGAAGACAAATAATATATGTTAAAGTTATTTAACTTCGCAAATTTAAAAATTATGTGAACGGTTGGAATCTAGTTCAGACTTAGACGAGATGAGATGTTGGACGGAGGGGAGGCTATTTTAGATAGGGCTTGATAGAAGAGAGTTTTTTCTTTGCTCGGTTTTTTGAGCGTCAACAATATATGGGCCACGGGAATAAGAGAAGTACAAATTATTTTGGGGGAGATGCTGGAAATGCTGCTGGGGATAGGGACTGCGAAGTTAGAGGTCAGTCGGATTTGGTTGGAGAAGGGCTAAACTTCCCTTTTATGGAGGAATTTAGAATGTAATATTCACTGTCTGAGATTTTTGACAAGGTTTCATCTAAGAGGTCAGGAGGGGGATCTGGAGGCTAACTAGGGAGGACCTTTTCACCAATATCTTCAATCTTTTAGTAATATAAAAGAACAAAATTTTCGGTATGGAAAGTGACAGCTAGGTAAAAAAGTGTATACATATATGATAAATCAGCTGCAAAAAGTGGCTCCTGTACGACGAGGGGGAGAAGAATCACCAAGGAACAACACAAAACACTGTTTTTTTTAACAGAACACAGAACAGAATTGGTTTTTAGATTAATATAAGAAGAAACAAAATGAAACAACCGATGACAGCTAAATGTTTATTTTTTCGAATCCTATCAACGACTCTGAAATCTTATAAAATACATAATACGTCAGTTATATTACCGAGGTTTTTCTCGTTTCTCGACAGAAAACTCTCCGAGGAATATTTTTTTGTTTCAAAAGGTAATGGGTACTTTATGAGGGAATAGATTTCATATGCATTGTAAACAGAAAACGCTAGGAATATAATTCAAAGGATGTTGCTAATTTATAATATTATAAAATTACTAAAAGAAATAAATAAACACAGCTGCTGACTTAAAAAAAACTCTATTTTATCAAGCGATCCGTCTCCTTGCTTTAACAGGTCAGTGGCTGAGTTGGCATCACGTTTGGGTCTCACCCAGGCGTCGTGAGTTCAATTCCTCGGCTGGCTAAGTCCCCCATTAACGACACAAACATCATCCGCTTACTGTGATGGTAGTAGGAGATTTTCAAATATTGTCAGGTTATTCGTAACCAGGGAATATTTGTCTTTCTTTAAAAAAATGAAAAAAATATGCCAGAATCATCCTTAGTACTCTTTTTTTAAATCTTCGGGGAAAAACAATAATTATAGTCTTTGGAGCTAATACTACTCTGGCCTCCATCTTAAACTATTTTGTCATATATTTCAATTGAGGAAAAAAAAAACTTTGATCGCAATTGGACCTAAATCATATAATCGTTGTCTTTTATTTAAAAGAAAAAATATTGTTTCATACAAAAACATTTTAATTTTAAGTGGGGAAGAATAAGTCCTTTCCGTTTCAGGATAAATTAAAAAAAAAATGTTTATTAAAATAAACTTAAACTTTTATTTAAATTATAATTCACACCACCACACTCAATTTGATGGCGGCCATGAAAATGTATGAATAAATCCAAGAAAGTTCAATGCCAAGGTTGTCATTTTGGTGTATCTAATATTAGAAAGATTTTCTTATTATGTAGTAATTATTTTAATGTTGTAAATATATATATATTTTTTATTTCATTGACGGCAACCCGGGCGTTTATTGTCATAAAATTTAAACATTTACATGTACTTTACCCGTCTCACTAGACGATGTCTGTTCTGAGACGGGTAACAAAATAAATATATAGATGTATAAATGAAAGAAAATACTTAATACATAAAGAAAAGTGTAAAACATATAAAGTAAAATTTAAATACAAAGTTTAAACAGTATAAATGTAAAGCTACAAAATAAAAATGAAGAAATTAAAAAAAAAACATAAAAAGGATTATTCAAGAGGGCATACTAAAATTGTTTAAATTAAAAAACATATATATAACAGTAATAAGAATAACAGTATCAGACTAAGGAGACTTTGCAATTAATTTTTGATGCAATTTTTTTAACTGTTCATTAGCCATGTGTTGAAATATTTTTATGACCATTTTAGGTTGTTTTGCGTTATATATTGAGAGGTTTCTGTTAGGAAGATGTTGAATATGAGAGGTGCTATTTAGGATTCATGTTTCTTGGCAAATGTAGATTTAATATTAGGTACATGAAAATGATTGTGAGATTTAGCTCTTGCATTTTGTGAGTGAGATGTGTAGGAAGGTGATGATTTTATGCAGTTATTGTAGATAATTTTTTTAATAAATAACTTTCTTACATCAAGAATGGTATTTGTAATTAATAGGTTTTCTGTAGGGTGTCGATATGGTTTTTTGAACATGATTCTAATTATTGTTTTGTGAGATGTGTTCAGCGCCTATAGTGCACATATGTGTCAGTAGCTCCACCCCATGCTGATATTCCATAAGTTACAATACTTTGACAACGGAAATAAAATTAGGGTTTTTTCTCGTTTTCGGATGCGTCAATTGAAAATAAAAGAACGTTCCCAGATGTTAGCGAATCATTTTGTGCCACTTGACGAGATATAATTTAAAACTATAATATTAATGTTTGTTTGTACTGACACTATCAATCGATAATTTTGTCACACAGTTAATGTTTGCTAAACGAACATTTTCTCCGCATTTTCGTAATAACGACTCGCTATTGTAGTAAAGCTTGTAATAATTACCCATGAAATTATTTGAACGGTTATACTGAAATTCTAGACTTATCCTTTAAATTATCAATATTTAAAGTTCCAAAACGTGCTAATCGGGCTTTGAACAAACAAAACCCGTGAATTTGATTAAATTTAGGAAAAATTATGGCTAATTTGTGTTTTAGTTCAATTTATACAAGTCGGTAGATATCTATTATTAAGAGGAACGGCTGCGCGGCCTGTTTCACACAAAACTTAATTTTGGAATTGAGGCCAAAATACTCACCTAAATCTAATGATCTTTTTTTCATCAAAAAGTGTAGTATGGGGATGTCATAGTTACTGGCCCCGGACAGTTGAGAATTGTGTGCGGTATTTAATAAAATAGGATTAATTTATTTTATTTTATCCTTTAGTTCCTCGTTTGGTCTCTTGCAAGGTTAACCGTGTAAGTAAACCATTTTATACTAACATTTAGTTAGGTTATGGTAGTGCTAACTTTAAATATTTTATTGTTTATGCACGACTCGTATACAACACGAAACACATAGTTCTTGTTTTTTACTATGCTTAGCTGATAAGCCTCAGCAAGCGGGGATACAACTGATATGAAAATAACATTAAAATTTAACTCGTAATAGCTCGCGTGTGCCAAATGATAAAAGTAACAATATAAACATTGCAAATTGTGCCTAGCTGTTAGATGTACAGATTTGTATCGTGCTGCCCTGTAAAGTAAGCATTGTTTAAAACAAGTCTTTCTTGGCTACGTGCGAGCTAATATAGGGTGCTAAATGGAATGCTGAAAGATATTTAAGGTTGTGTTTTATTGTCAATAAGGGCTTCTGATTTATTTTGTTGGAACTGGAGAATATCAGTAACAATCTCAATTACTTGTCAAAAGTCAAAGATCCTCCGTAAAATGAAAACGGTTATTTCTATCCATCATGGTATCTATGTTTCAGAGGTGTGTTTCCATAATGGCTGAAAACCTGCAAATACGCCAAGTTTGAGGTTTTTTCGTAATACTATCGGTGTGCACACCAAACGTACGCTCTTTAAAATAATTTGCCTGCATGTGATTTGTTAAAAATGACACTTAATGCATTTATTAGTTGTGATTGAAGAGTTGGTAGTTGTGTCGCTCTCGGATAAAGTTGAGTTCCCGAGTTCGAGATTCGCAAGTTTTGGTCACAATCAAATATTTTTAGAAGATTTTCTTTGGAGATTATTAATATTCTTTCAATAATAAGGAACTCCGGTGAAAAATATTATAACTATAAAAATACATATGCATATAGATCAGCAAACGACGATTCTCAATACACAAATTTTGTTATTTATAATTATACGTAGAATTTATAAATAGTTATTTAAAAGTGAATAAAAAATCATCTCATCAAAAGACCTTATTATATTTGTACCATTGCATTTAGAATATCTGACGTCACGTGCGAATTCTGTTTTTAGATTAGTATGGAAATTTTTAGTTTTGATTTTGTTTTGTATTTATTTTTTATTTTTGGCGAAATTTAATCTTAATTTGGATGACTTTAAGCTCTCTAATTGTTGTACAATAAAAAAATCTATTATAAATGATATAATGATACATGATATATATAGCGCCCTTGAGGTGATTTCTCACAAAAACGGCGCTATACAAATTATCCAACTATTATTATTATTATTATTATAAATTAGAGTATTCAGGAGCAAACCAATTATCAATGCGAATATTACGATAATTTTATCTGTCAATGCTACCATTATTCTCTGTGTTAAAGTTTCTAAAAAGGTATATAATGTTATTACTTATGTTTAGTTATGGTTTAGTATGATCAAAATATAAAATTATGAAGGGGTAAAGCTCATCCTTGTTTTGAAGTTAGACATTCTAACCTCAAAATCGACCGGCCATACATTAAATTTTGAAAATTATTTTAATTAAGAAAAAAAAAAAACTGAAATATACTGGTATTTCAGTTTGAATGTCACTATTGATAAAAAAACAATTGACTGGAGTTCCTTATTAATATTATTATGTGTTGGTAAAAAGTATTTATTTTGTGGCTTGTCATAATTATAACATAAACACTAGTCCAGTCGTACAAAACGTCGTACTACAGCAGTCCTGACGAAGGAAGGGTACTTCCGAAACCGGTCGATCATTATATTATATTGAAGTGGTTTAAAACAAATTCATGTGTTTATATTATAAATATTTTTTCAAATTACTTATTACAACATTATTAATACTTTGAGCTTCTTTTATGCGAATTTAAGCGTTTTGAATTAATAATAATACACATTTTTAAGATATTTGTGACGATGCTATGTGAACAATAACTGACCTTTCTATATTTAACAAATGAACGGTGGTTTTATCATAAATTAATATTACTTCAAAAACAGATATTACTTAAGAGGAACGGCTTGGCGGAATGTTTCATACAAAATAATTTTTTTGTTTTACTTTGAAAATATAATAAAATATAAAATAAGAATTATAGTGGACTTTAATTAAATTAAAAACTACCAATTTACATTGGAACACAAATTTGCCATACGGAATTTAAAATAACGATCCGAAAAAACTTATTTTTTTTAATGTTTTATTTTTATACTTTTATTTACTTAATCATATTTACATAGCAAATACGTTTTTTTTTAATACCATAAACCCGCAAATAATGTTCTAAGTTGCCTCTAAAATTATGAAAATAGATTTTTTTTCCATGGCGTATACTTCATAATTTAAAAAATTAATAAATAACGTATTTCTCATACGTACTAGATATTTACTAACCCTTTAATTTAACAAAAAATATATCATTCAGTTTGGATGGGTTTTTTAGCCTCAATTCGAAAATTAAGTTATGTATAAAACATGCACCGCAGCCGTTCCTCTTAACAAGTAAACGAATCTTGGAGTTACGTCAAAGATTTATTAAAGGATTATGTGATTTTTTCGTGGCATTGAAACAGGTATTTCAAAGCAATGATTAAAAATAAATTTAAAAATAACTTAATTTAATTTGCATCGTTGTGCATCCCTACAGTTATACGAGCCAAGAGTAAAAGTCTCACCTCTTCCGGTGAAGAAATAAGGCTCTTGCGGACATGGGCGCCTTTTTATTAACACATAAATTTAGCAGACTACTTAGTACTGAACTAAGAACACTTTCAGGAGAGGCGGTGCATTCAAAATGATTTAGGGTCAGAACAAAGGACAAGATTTATTTATCTCTACTGACCTTACGTTGTATGGGGAAGTTATTAATATAAACTGCCTCAGGGCACGGTGAATTTCAAAAAGCATTAACCGAAGGCTTATTTTATTTGCGGAAAATAAGCTACATAAGCAAATCTTTTTAGAATCGTGGAAGGAAAGTGGTGAAATGATGGACGGTTACAGTCATGAATGAATAACCGTGGAATTATTCCAAAAGAAATTTATCTTTTATTCTGACCATTGAATGAAAAGCTTTGGAAAGTATGGGTCTCGTACACAATTATGCCAACGAAATGGTTGATTCCAAGAAAAGCGTAAGGAGTACCAACATATTATCATGTATGATGATTAAATGAATGGATATTGTCTTAGGGGTCTAGTGCTATTTCTAAATTGATGCAGCAGGATATATTTTTTTAAAGTTTGGAACATTTAGTTTATTGAAATCAGTACTCGTCCTTAAAGGAACTTTAAGAACAACCATCACGATTAGTTTCTGAATCTTTACTAAAGGCTGCAGCCAGTTGGTTGAAGAGTAGTTATAAGACGATGCATGCATGCGAATGAAGTAAGGAAGTGCGTACAAAAATAGAGTTGAGTGACGTTTCCTCCTATTTTTCTACCCATGCGTACAAGTGACGCGATATCATTAGTTACAATTCAATATAATATATGTAGCTACAATTTTACATTTAAAATCTACATAGCTTAAACAATAAAAATCTGAAATAGTAAGCGTGCATTTAACTCTATTTCTGCTCAATCTATCCATCTGTCTTCTATCTTTCTATTATATAAAGAATAATGTCCCGGGTGGGCGGTATTTGTTTGTTTTCCATACAAATCTATAGTTTTATTCCGAGCTTCATGAAAATTTGTAGACTTACCTTTCAAAACAAGAGTAAGGTCACCGATTACGTGAGATTTCGAAAAACTACCCATTTTCCACCCCTTAAAAGATGGGTACTTATTGATGGAAAATTTTACAATTGACACTCAAAATAAGAGGAAAAATACTAAGTAGGGGTAGAAGTAATACATCATCACAACCATAACTTTCTACTGAAAAATATTCATTATCCTGGACTTTGCCGGAAAAATCACCTAGGAATTATATAAAATACAAACACACACAAAAAAACAGTTAAGTTACTGAAAATGAATCATGTCTTTCAATATTGTAATAAAAAAGGTAAAATTTATCAAATAATTAAAGTAATTGAGCTGCCGTAAAGACCTTTGTTAAATTTTCATAGCCGTAAGTAAAGGAAAGCACTGTGGAGAAACCTATCACAAAGGTATTGCGCCCGACAGCTCCAGCTGCTAAGAAAACGGTAAACGCCTTTAAAACTTTCTTCCCTGTTATTCAGTTGTGTAGTAGGAGGTTCTCATCACAAAAGGCAAACCCCTGGGAATATTACTCACTAAAAACAGTGATGGCGTTAGGAAAATAAGGACACGAAGCAGTGAAATTCTCATTACAGCCCCTGGCAGTTTTATTACGCAAAGTTTCTTAGTTGATTCCAATTAAAAACACATACAATATTGATATTTCATCCAAACTTGTGAATTCCAAGATTCGTAAAAAGTCTTTTAAATACTATTTTAGCCGATGTTATTGAAAATTTTTAAATACAACTTTTTTTACATAACTACAGCCCCCAAGCAAATATCAAGTCGAACCAAACCAAAGTCCGGCCCTGACTGCAACGAAGCTTCGTTTTTCTCCACACGTGAAGGCGTATCTTTACTCGGAAAATATCAAGATTTTGTTAATAGAAGATAACACAGCTTCCAAATTTTGGTTCGACTAGTAGTTATTATTGACTAATTAATAACGTTTCGAAAAAATTTATCTCAAAAACCTTAAACTTTTGCGATGTTTATAAAGGTAAAGAAAAAAAAAATGGTTGCCAATATTTATAATTTACAAGTGATTCATTTCTTGTTTTTTACAGTTTTTTTTAATTTTTTTTTATTGTATAATATTAATTATATACATTGGGAACTTATACCCGCTAAGCCACTGCAATTAGCTTGTCAGCAGGAGTTTATTTCAACAATATTATATAATACAACAATTAACAATAATCATCATATAAATGTAGGGCAAAATTAGGATATAGAGGCGCGTGCATGTTGTGATCAATGTACATAAGTTAAAAAAAATTAAACAGAAAGAAAAATAATGGAAACAGCATTACAGTTTTTTTTATTGAGATACTAGAGTCCAATTTTATAACACCGATTTAAATTATATAATCAAAATGTCAATATCATAAAAAATACCAAATTATAAAACTACCAATATTATAAAAATATCAATATTATAAAAATATCAATATTATATAAATATGAACATTTAAAAAATATCAACTTTATAAAACTACCAATATTATAAAAATATCAATATTATTAAAATATCAATATTATATAAATATGAACATTTAAAAAATATCAACTTTATAAAACTACCAATATTATAAAAATAATAGTAATTATAAAGTATGAATTCGAGAAGATAAGGCTTGAAAATATTATTTTTATAAACAATAATTTCGACATCTCAATTGAAAGACAGGTAAGTGACCTCGAAACCCACACCCTTCTAATATCCGGTCAGATGCTCTACCATTGAGCTACGTCGGCTTATCGCAACCCGCCAAGGTTAATCAATATCATATACCAGTGTTTCATTCAATAATTACGGTTTTTTATTATATTTCACCTGTAAACAACCAACTTTATTGGTATGAGTGTAGAGCATCTGACCGGATATTAGAAGGGTGCAGGTTCGAGTCCTGTCGGCGACATTTATCTTTTCTGGGAAGGTTTTTTCAATTTTGATGAGTGTTTCAGGCTAATAATTATTGTTTACAAAAATAATTGTTACCTTTTGCGCTATGCACAAAAATCTTGTCTTAAAAACTTTAGTTTATCAATTAACTTGAAAATATTAATTATAAGACGCGTGGTTACGTTAAGCCTTTGAAACATTAAAATAGGCCACACAATTTTGAAATATAACGTATGGGCCACGATTTCAATTTCCGGCAAGAATGTTTAACGTTTAATCTGCAATTATTTCGTACACCAAAAATATTCGCTGCTTTAGTAGTAATTAATCAAAATTAACAAATCACAAATTTGCGTGTTTGATGGCAATATTTTTCTCCAAACCTGATTATGGAAACAAATATTTATAATTTTTTTTAAACATGAGTAAAACTAAGTACCTGTTGATGTTGATAAATTTATATATGATCCATTTTTATTAGGTACTTCATTTAAAAAAAATGTTAAAGTCGCAACGACGTAACGGTAATAACACATGACCTTTAATTCTAAGGCATGATTTTTTTAGTTTTGTACAAAATTGTTAGTGTTAAAGCATAATTATTACAAAAATGATTAAAACTGACAAAATTTTTATAAAAACAAGAAAATAGATATAAAAATGTTACTAAAATGATCAATAGAGACATAATTGTTACAAAAAATGATTAAAAGAGACAGAATTTTTACAAAAAGAAGAAAATAGATATACAAATGTTACCAAAATGATCAATAGATACATAATTGTTACAAAAATGATTAAAAGAGATACACTGGTTATAAATAATAATAAAATAGATATTCAAATGTTACCAAAATGATCAATAGATACATAATTGTTACAAACATGATTAAAAGAGATCCAATTGTTACAAAAAAGAATAAAATAGATATACAAATATTACCAAAATGATCAATAGAGCCATAATTATTACAAAAATGATTAAAAGAGATACAATTATTATAAAGAAGAATAAAATAGATATACAAATATTACCAAAATGATCAATAGAGAAATAATTATTACAATGATGATTAAAAGAGACGTAATTGTTACCACAATAATAATAATAATAATAATACTTGGACGATTTATATAGCGCCGTTTTTGTGAAAAATCACCTCAAGGGCGCTGTAAAAATACTACTTGCTTTAATAAATTTTGTAACAATGATGAGAAGAGACATATTATTGTTACTAAAGTGATCAATAGAGATCTGATTGATCAACAAAATCTTGAGATGTTCTTATAGGCGATAGCATAATAATATATTCTATCGATCTGCGTGGGATTTGCATAGGTAACTTCTAACCATTGAAATGTGAACCTCACCACGCTACGGAGATCGTCTTAGTGCGGGTTGTATCAAGAAACTTGAAAGATTCATAAAAATTTCAAAGTTAATTTTCAACTGCTGTCAAAGTTTTTTCAAGTTTTCAAGTAATGTAGTAATAACAGAACTTAAATATTAACTTTCTGATTTTGACGAAACATTGAAATTACCCGAAATAACCCGCCCTAAATGTCACACACATAATAGTAACAAGGGAAATGAAAAAAAAAAACATAATTGGCATAAAATCGTTCGCACAGTGTCGCCAATATAATTGCAAATCGAATCTTCGTAGAGCGGCGCCCCGCTTTTGTTTCTACCTATAAACCAAATGCACATCATTAATTGCATATGCTGTTTGATATTCCTTGCAATTTGGTTGTAACCCGGCGACAGTCGGCTCACTTCCACGCCATATATCCCTTTGTTTCTATGATCTATGGTGTCACGTGATTGAAATTTACGAATTAAGTTTATATACTGTAGACCTATTAAAAATAAACTGAAATTGTGAGTTATTATCCTTTCCCCTTTACTGAAAGCTTTAGGGTAGCTTGAGGCTAAATGTTGCCTAAGTAAATCACCGAAATCCTCAGGGAACTTCGCTCCGGGGATAAAAGACATTTTAATCTTTTCTGTGATTTTCCCACCGTCAATGGTACGGAATTGCTTTTGCGAAAGATCAACGTTTTTGCATTTAATAGCTCCAAGAGAAAACGGGGTTAAAGATAAATACAGCCGGAAATAAAAATAATCACATCAACAAAAATTCTTACGTTATTTACTATCCAACTAATAAACCATCACGCCACGTTTCACTACACTTCTTCGCACATACTTCTTGCTTCATTAACATTCATACGTAGTTTCTTATGTTCTCTTCTTTTGTTCCGAATTTTAAGAAAAGTTACGATACGTAGTAATCACATCATCTCTAAGCTTAAATTTTCTGATAAAACTGTGTTCATTTGAAGCTACCTGCTGGGTAAGTATGTTTTCTGTATCTGTTTGTATATAATTAGATAAAAAAATGAGGAGTAATATTTGTACACCGCCATTGAGGTCATTTTTCACAAAAACGGCGATATAAAAATCATCCAATTATTATTATTATAGAACATGGTTAGGTAAAACTTTAAATTTTCAGACAAAGAAATCGGACGTTATCCTTTAGTATGAAATTGGCAGTGGTGTGTAGTCCATAAAGGCTATAAAACGCTGTGCCTACCCTAAGAAAGACGAACTATAAAAATAATTGAACATGATAAATACTTTTACATACATTTAGGTGAGGAATTTGTATTTTAATTAATTAAGTTTGTCACAACTATAACCTGGGATGATAACATGGTCGCCATTTTAAAATATTTAGTGCATAATTTATTCTTATCCAAACAATGCACAGTATATCTTTGGTCATAGAGCAATGCACGCCACAGGACATAGGTTATAGGTATATATCTTTTGTATATTTTACTTTCCTTTACAACTCTTCCAATTGTCAGGATGTTAATGTAATTGATATAATAAATCCATATGTTTACACTAGACTTCATACAAAGTAACTATACTCATCATGAAACAGGCAGCCGCCTAGTGTGGTGATCTAATGTATCTACTCTATGTAAATGTCTCCATTAAATATCATGTATTTTATAAATAAATAAAAAATAAATATGCAAAATAAGATTATATATATTTTTTTACGTTTACCTAACTCACGAGAGTAAGTATAGTAAAAACAAATAACATGTTATATAAACATTTTTTTTATGTAACGTTCAATCATTTCAACGAAACACACGACTGGCTGGCAGGTTCAGACCTCAGGCTCAAGTCAAGGTTAGGGGAGGTCAAGTAATAGCCGCGTCCGCCCAATTCTCGCAGATACTGGCACGTGGTATAATCCCTTACGTGAGGTCCGGCCCCAAGCAGAACTGAGAGATGGGCCAATTGAACGGTGCGTGTGGGTCAGGGGTTGCAAATAGTGAACACGCTTTGTTGAAGCTTGTTTTAAACAGTAAAAAACAACACCAGGGGTCAGTTGTTTGACCGACCGTCACATTAAACATCGTCAAAAATGACGATTAGTGTTATTTTAGAGTTTTGACAGTACTTCGATCCCCGTTAACCGTTTATTCTCGACTTGACTGTTTAGTCAATGGATTGTTAAATCAGCCGTCAAGCATAAAAAATTAACCAACAGTTTAAAAGGGATCCGTAAAATGTCAAAAATTTTCAAAATGTTGCTGATCGTCAATATGTGACCATGTAAAATATGACGATCGGTCAAACAACTGTCCCTATGTAAGATTGATAATAATAATAATTGGATGTTTTGCATCGCGTCGTTTTAGTGAAAAATTACCTCAAATCAATTAAATACCAGTAGGTTCGTGCGCTTCTCATTATTTTGAACATCGCATATTAATGCATATTAAAACAATTTTAACTTTCCTATAAAATAAATTAATAAAATATTACGATAATACTCAAAACACGCGACATAAATACAAATAATACTTTCTAAAGCCTAAAACAATAAAAACATTTGGACAAAGAAACATCAGATACTTCGCGCCTAAATACAATAGCTTACCCGATAAAACAAGACAAATTAAAAGTTTAAATAAATTTTAAATCGTTACAAAGCAATGAATAATCAATGAAGGTTATGAAATAACCATTGAACTAACTCAAGTCTAACCTTATGCACTTTCAAGTGTATTCTATGTTAACAATAACTTTTATTATCCTTTTTGTTACCAATAATAGTAATTAAAAAAATTAAAAAAAATAACTAGACTATCTCACCACAAGGTGAGACAGGCACAGTAAAAAAGCAATATTTTTGGTATAGATGTACTTACTAATAAAAAATAAAAAAAGTTTTCGCCTTAATAACAACAAAAAGTGATAATGGGAGAGTCAGTAAAACAATTAAATTTAGTTAATGATTCGACATATTTCAATTTATGCTGTCAGCGGAAAACTTATGAAGTAAGAAAATTGGTTTCAGGGAGTACCAAATACAGACTGCGATCTTATTTGGCACTGTGACGTATGTATTTTCATATACCATATTGAACTAGAGAGTGGCTCTTCTAACCAGCCTCACAATGTATGATGGAATTGGAGTAGCAGCTCTAGCCGATGTTGATTTAGATTACCTGACACATCAAATATTCAAACAAAGACTTCATTTATGCATATTACACGCCAATTACTGGATATATAAAAATAACAATTATTTTGCCACCTCACAATTGCATGAAAGAAATACAACACAATATAATAATCGTTTCATTACTAAAGTTGTCCTAATTAACACTTTCCCTACACTACATAAAGGAATCTCCCCTTGAATGCGCATTGCGCACACACTTACATTCTAGTGTAGAATACAGTCAACATTTGAGTATGATATGTGTGTCTGGAACTTTGCGCGTATTTTTGGAAGCGTATATTTGATTTCGTACAATTATTTTTATTTTTTTAATATTTTTAATTATTTTATTTGATGATATTACCTTATTTGGTAGGATATGCAGTGCTTATGTGCCTATATGGAATGCACGCTTCTGATGAGAAGAGAGGTTTGCTTTACAAGTTATATGTGCATGTCTGTGTGGTTCGCTAACCACAGATTTTATTTCCCTGGTCCAGATCAACGTGTTTACGTGCGTGGACTGACATCATATTAGGAGTCCGAACGGGAGGAGATTTTCGATTTTATTCTTTGGAATACTCCTACATGTACACGAATCCTGAGAGCTATCGGGAACTTCCACATCACCAGTGGCGGCGCGTCTACTTGAGTGATTGGAAAAGTTTCCAGAATACGTGTATCGGAAGAATGAGAATGAAGGCATTTTAATGAAATCGAGGGATAAATTTAAAAATCAGAGGGCCTAGCACGACCGTCCTAATCCTAATCATAATCTATGCGACAAACTAAGCGGTCGACGTTAGTTTATCGATATCGCTAGCATGGCCTCAAATCCAAAATTAAGTTTTGCATGAAACAGGCCGCACAGCCGTTCCCCTTAATCACTTATTGTAATAATAATTAATTTAATTAATTTTGGTTTATGTTTGTAATTTGTCTATTATTACGTTTATATTTTTATGTTTATTTTTTGGCTATTGTTGTGATTAATTTCTCAGTGTACTTTGTATCCTGATGAGGGAAGCTTCGCTTCATATTGATATTCATTTTAATGAAAATGACAGCACAAAGTGATTTTGCATATATTGAAGAAGTAAATAATTAGTGTTAATTACACTCCAATAATACTTTTTATATTATTTTTATAAACAATAATTATTAGTCTGAAACACTCATCCAAATTGAAAAAACCTTCCGAGCAAAGATAAATGTCGCCGGCATAATTGTTTATAAAAATAATTGTTACCCTTTGCGCTATGCACAAAAATCTTGTCTTAAAAACTTTAGTTTATCAATTAATAAACTTTTTATATTGTTTCAACATTAAAACTCTGATCGATTGATTACCTCCAAATATCATTCCTAAAATCCAAAATATTTTTCTCTCGATTATTTAACATTAGAAATGGAACACATTTGAATATTTAGAGAATACCTACGCATTCTTAATATCAACAACATTAATGTCAAAATGATCGTTTAATATCCAAACACCCTGTTCAATAACACTTCAATAATAACGAAGAGTGTAACAGGCAAAACTGTACTGAAATTACACGTAGTTTCAACTACCGAATACCCTGTTCACGAGTCGTCCACAGCAAACCTCCACAAACATTCCACAGCACTCTATAACAATCCGCAACAATCTGCAACAATCTACAACTTATTATCATCATGTTTCACCGCAGTCGCAATAAACCGATAGCAAATCGTATCACAGTCGCTACTAACCGACCTCGAATAAAGCTGCAGTTGAATCTAATCAAAGTTGTTTCACGTTGCATTTCAAATAGGTTCTATTTAATAATTCAAAAACAACATTATTCTTAATCAAATTTAATAATGTTATTATAAAGTTCATTCGTTTGTTAGATCCCAATATAACATTAATTAATAATGTAAGGAAAAATATTTATTCCCCACATTTCAATAAGTCAATAGCAATCATATCATTAAAAATCATTTAAGAAAGCATTGTCATTCAAACCACATTACATTATAAATGTAAGTACATCGCAGATTAGAGAATTTTTAATTATTTTATAACCAAATCGGTTTTACCGACAATAAATCATTTTAAACACCGTATAAATTAAAATTGGGTGTAGTCGAGTAAGTAGTCGCAATGTGACTTAACCGCAGTTTTAAAATGACTTTGTACGTAGAAACAGCTATCATAACAATAAAAAAATAAAATATTTAATAATACAATACATTATTAAATTTGATTAACAATTTTTTTTTCTAATTTTCCGGAGTTCTACGAATTAAACAAAAAAACAATTAATCTATCTAATAAAGCAGCCTTTATCCTCGAATGTAGACATCCGAATATATATATATATATTTTTTAAATTTAATTTAATTTTATTTATTTATTTTTTATTTATTTATTTTACTTTTTTTTATAATTTCTTCAAACGATTGGTAACTATGTGGCGTCATTATTTAATGAATATATTTTGACTGGCAGTAAATAAAAAATGATTTAGACATTGATTTAGTATGTGTTTATTTAAATGCAGACTTTGGCCAAGATTTCAAAACCTTTTTTCGATATTTTTTGTACGGCCTTGTAAATAATAGCAAGAATGAAGGAGGGCGCTGCAATAGTTTAAATTAGCTTAAAAGGAAACACCAACATAGTTCAAATGTAAAAGGGCATAGTTTTGAAAAAGCACCATGATTCAGGTGCATGTTTTCATATTATCACACCACTTCTTAAGGTATTATGTTTGTTCTATAATCGGCTTAACTCTGTGTTTCCATAATATTCAGACTTAATAAATCTCTACATATAATTTCCAAATATTGCCCTAAAATGAGGGTATCATTATTATTACAGAACTTCCCTCACTTTTATTGTAAAATTGATGTTGCCAGCTGAAAAATATCCAAAAATTTCAGAGTACATTTTGAATTATTGTCGATATCGGGATTATTTCATCGCATACAGGGAATACTGCTATCAACAGAAATAGGGAAAAAAAAGAAAAGAGAGCACTAATAAAAGCGTATTAACCCATGAAACAAAATGTTATTTTTTTGGTTGATGAAAGTTGTGAAATGATTATTACGACACGAAGTGAAAGTATCAAGGCAAATAAGTTTTTTTACAAAGGTTAGCCAGTCCGAAGAAGATAGAGACTCTATCTTATCTTAGTAATCAACGAGCCTTCACGTGAAGTAGAATTGATGCGAAGGAAGCCGCAAATGTTTGTCAGGACAATAGGTTTACTGGTTGTTTCATTGCGGCTTAGGGTACTGATACAGGCATTTAAAATACTGTTTAGTAGCCCTCCCCACGCTAGCGACCAAATTGTTGTAAAAATTTTAAATTTGTTCATTCGAAGATTTATGGCTTATAAGATTTGTTTACCACGTAAAACTGAGATACCAGACTATAAATGACAAATTGAAATTACAGCGGTGCTACCTTAACAAATACACTTATCTCTCGATTACCATATTTTAGTTTCTAATTTATATTTACTAAATTACCCATAGAGTAATAATATTTAAACACATCCCGGCCATCTTGACGACTGAATTAAATTAGGAATATGAAATAAAAGCGAATATTGAATGATGAAAATGTTACTGAAGTACGAAAACACCATTTGACAATGATTAATACCACAAAAAGGTTTTTTTAACTCACATTAATAGTATGATCCCACTAAAGTTAACATCATTACATAAGTGACATGACAGGAGCTTGATCAAAAATATAAAAGGAAAAATGCGATAGAAATAACGAAAAAAAATTACTGGATTTGAAAACATTCACAAAAGCTTTGAAGAAATGAAAATTTTGATGTGGTTATTGTTTACAATACACGTGAATTTTTTTTTTCATATAAATTTGTGCCTTTTGCGCTTTTTAAGTTCTACCGAGGGGCGATCAAATAATCTCTTTTTGTCTCGTTTTTAAGGATCGCATAACTAAATAGGATTTGCATGATTGCAGTTAACAGATCCCCCGAGGAATAAATCGCTGGGCTGTGCGACCAGGGACAGAACTACTATTTTACTTTTGATAAAATGAGACTATGACGAATTGAATTCTAGATTTACAATGTTTAAAATTATTCTATATTTTTTCCAGTAGCCAGTGCTTGTGGATGCCGACATTGGGAAATATGATACATTTCCGAAGAAAACTGTGATCCACGTTCATCGTTTTCCACCTTTCCAGTTAAATATGATTCTGAACGCTTAAACTTGAATGTCCTGGGTAAGAACTGGATCAGAACAGCAAAAAAAGGAAATAATTAATCGTCTTATCCGCTTTTGCGAATAAAGCTCCACACCACTTGCAGTCAATAAATCAATTCAGAATCATTATATCTCTTACACCATTTCACTGTCTTTTTTTTTGATTTTATGGATTATTTCATAATCCTCTAACTTATAGCAATACCCCTCGTGTTTCTAACTAACTAGTATTGCGGCACTTTGAGCTCATTACTATCACCATCTGATGGTTTTATTTACTTGACTGAGTTTAATATTACATTTCATGAGTTTTTAGGGAAAAGATCTTAACTGGATAAAAAAAACCCTAAATCGCATTGTCACTCAGAATATTATTATTTTTATTAGGTTGTCACACAGAATGTTATTATTTTTATTAGCTTGTCACACAGAATATTATTATTTTTATTAGCTTGTCACAAAGAAAATTATTATTTTTATTAGATGTCACACAGAATATTATTATTTTTATTAGCGACAATATAAATAAGCATGTAAAAATACAAAATATGGCATAATCATAAAAATGTTTACAGAATAACAGTTTAAAATACAAAATGGTATACTAAGATTTTTGTGTTTTTTCTTAGACCTCCTCACTGGGGGGCTCTGTGCTGAGGCGGACTAGAGTTATTTAATTTGTTATTATCTAATTAGGTTCGTCTTCTATCTCGTTTTTAGTTCGGTTATAAAGCTTATTATATTGAACTTTGTCAGACACTGAATTTCTTGAGTAGTACTCAAAATTAACTTAAAATTTTCAATTCATTTAATATCTCGGGAAAGAATGTTGAGGAGTTTTATTGAAAAATGCACGTAGTTTCTATGTCCGAAAGTGGACATAGAGACTACTTTTATAATATGGAATGTTTTTTATGTAAATTTGATTCGATCTGATGTCATAAATACGTGGTATAGTCGTGGGGTTTGTAGTTTTTAATAGTTCCATTAGTATATTTTTCGCACATATGTATTGGAAACTGATTCTTACAAAATTTCAGATACAGATGAAAAACACTTTTGTATTTTTCGTTGTCACGAAATGAGCTTTTATCTTCGTTATAAAGTTTTAATGTTGATTTATTTTTAAAAAGGGTTTTTAATCGTGGGGAGCCTTATAGTCGATACACTATCCACTATCTAAAGTGATTTATTTTAAGATGCTCCGCCACGTATACTCTTGTTGGGTTGAGTCTTTAGTACGCGAACTTCAAATGAAATGCCACTGCCTCGGGATCGGGGACATCGGTTTACACGATCGTGGTGAATCGCAGACAAATGTTGGTCTTTACCAAACATCTTATGGCGAGATGAGTTCCTTCCACTGAATAAGCTCTGACGATGAGAAACCACCGGTGAAACACGTATATATATAGTATTCCTAAAGTTGCAGTAACACCATTGTGGAGCTTCACACGAACCTATTACGCCAACCATACGAAACATTCTCTGAGAAGATACGCTATTACACATATCTTACGATACTGGTATAATATTATGTATTGGTATATAGTAAGAAGTTTTAAAATACACAGTTCCATATTTTCGATTAACAAGCATGAGTTTATTATAGTTTGTTCTTCAAAAAAAATACTGTCATAGGCAAAGGCTATATTATTTATTCAACGTCATCATAGATCCTCGAATCTAAGTCCCCCATTAAAGAATTTAATTTGCAAATTTTCGGAGGCTGTAAATATCAGCAAAACGACGTCTAAAGATATTCAAATTACTGTTTTTAAACATTAATAACATTAATTATACATTAAAGAACGGGATTTGTCGTACCAAGTTCAAGACTCCCTGTAAATAAGAAATATTAATTTATATAGGGCGAAGCCCCGAGGCTAAATAAAAAATCCGGAAACCGGTGGTGGAAAGCTTGCTCACCAAGATCCGCAATTATTTTCTGCTTTATGGTCCAGCCCAGAGTTAGGTACCTTTAATTTAAGTGCTTTCTGAAATCCCACCGTAATTTATCTCGTGCAAAGATAAACCGCAAAAATTGTTTGATTTCTATTGGGAAATACTTTTTTTAAATCTGTGAGAATGGAGCAGATTTTAATTCCAGAGGTGAAGTGTGCCTCGGTTTCGTTAAAAAATATTAAATTATTTCTTGATTATTTACGATCAGATTTCGATTATCGTCGAGAGATGATTAATATTATTCGGCGAATGGGTTTTTGTCGAATGAAAATGATGACGATTAATAAATATTCAGTTACTTTAGTCGGTTTCATCACAAATCACATCTGATGGTAAACCCGGATAAGTTATACACGTAAATTGCAGCGCGTGCAATGAAAAAGGTCATTTCCATTGCAATATTGCGTGAAATATTACTGCGGCACATGCAGTTTCAGTGAAATAATGTGGGCGATAGATACACCGCGTGGAGATTGTATATGTTTGTAGGTAAAAGAATTTAGTTAATATTAATCAGGTAATAGTTATCATTTTTGTAATTATTAGTTCAGATATTGTTGCTATTGTTAAAATACCTTAATTTTCTTTGCTTATATTTGTAACAACGAAAAACGGTTTTATTGTTCAGGAAATACCACAGCAGTTATTTTTGTTTTCATTTTGTACAACTTCACTTGAATTTCAAACAATTCAAAGGACGTTTCATCGTTTAAATTCTGATAATAATATATTTATTTTTAAATACACTCCTAGAAACATATAGTCATGTAAATGTAGAAAAAGTTATTGGCAAACATGCTAAATATTACACATGCAATGCTTTGAAATCGAAACAGTCGCAACCAATGTGTCCACAGTTACACATCTTATTGCGATGCTAAGGTAATATATACGGAAATAGTATGAAAAGTAATAAAAAAACAGTTTTTTACCATATTATTAACAAATCTCAAAATGAAAATATGTAATCGAAAATAAAAGGGAAACGGTCGCACCTGGGATGATGTGACCTTTACCTTTTATTTTTTATATCTTTTCATTGCGAGATTTATTAATATTGAATCCAGTGATTCATAAAATATTACAGTGAGGTTTATAAGCTTCAATAAGTTATTCCAATAAAAATAAAATAACAGTAACTTGGCACACATTTCCCAGTTTGTCCCTGACTAAACGTAAACGTATCGTACAGCAGAATATCGTATTGGGCGGAGATGTTTATTCGAGCAGAACGTGTTAATCAGATGCCTTGCCAGATCTGCTAGTAGCCGACTACTCCATGGACCATACAGTCAAATACCAACTGATAATATGGACCCAGCAGGCTGGAAGAAATTGGCAAACAATTCGCGTTGAACTGGCAGATTGCGGCGAAACATCAAGGCAATGAGAAATAAATTCAAGGCAGATTTGGTAAAATTTATTGAAACTATTAAATAATTTAACAATTTTATTTTGCTTTTGTTACGATCAGATTTAATATTCAGCTTCGCCCATGATTTGGGTACTTGTTAAACGGCTCACTAGCGATCAAACTGATGTTGAATGGGAAGATTTTATTTAGGTGTAAATTTAAAAATATCGATAATGCAGCTCTGCTATCTAGTTTTTCTATCGATATCCATGGTCCAATTTCTAATTTATTATAGCTAATTACAATTACCTGGAAACGAAGTCATCGAATTGGTAAATATCAGTGTTAACTATATATTAAGATAGATTAGTAGCCGAGTGGTCCAAAGTATCGGGCTCCCACTCAGAAGTCCCGGGTTCTATCCTCTGCTATATATGGTAATACCTTCATTATTGCACGAGCGATATTATCGTTCTTATTCGTAAAATTTGTATATTCTTTTACATATTATCTATCTCTTTCTTGTTGTTCCTTTGATATAATGTAAATGTTATCTATTACTATTTCACTGTTTTTTTTTTAAAATTATTATTCTTAATGAGTTAAAGAACAATGAGTTACTGAGTTAAAGAAATCTATAATTATTTCACTTTTTTCACTTAAGTACATGCATATTGTAATACTTAATTACAAACCTACATATTATTCTTACCTTATTTACCTATATTATATATCATATTACTTAATATTATAGAAACTATTTATATATCTTACATATTATTCCTATCTTACATATAATTCCAACTTTTTATATTCACCCTATCTCACATATTATTTCCATCTTAGATACTATTTTCACCTAACATATTTTTCCTGTCTTACATATTATTCCTATCTTATAAATTATTTCCATTTTACGTATTATTCCCACCTTACACATTATTCCTATCTTACATATTATTCCTATCTTATATATTAATCATATATTATATTACATATTACACCTGGATAACAGAATACAATTGGATACTATCTATACCGACTACAGCAAAGCGTTCGACATGGTTGATCAACTTGTTAAACAAGCATTTAAAAATAGGTATTCACGGCAATCTTTATCGTTTGCTCTCTTCTTATATCTCCAACCGTAGTCAAATAGCAGTGGTTGCTGGATATAAATCCAACACTGTTTCTGTTACATGTGGAGTTCCTCAAGGCAGCTTAATGGGCCCCTTATTATTTAATATTTTTATCAATGATGTTAGTAATTGTTTTTTAAGCTCACAAACCATCCCAAATGCAGATAACATGAAAATTCTTTCATCTATAAATTCAATCGAGGATTGCCAGAAACTGCAGGAAGATTTGCATCGTTTGAATGTGTATTGCAATGCCCAATTTCTGGGAATTAATTTCTCTAAATGCTTCGTCGTGGGCTTTATAAGAAATAAAACATATTTACCTATGATTACTCAATTAATTGTCTACCGTTATCTACCAAATCAGAAAATAAGTAACCTTGGGTTATACTGGATAATAAATTGAATTTTAATAAATCTATGTTTAGTTTCGTCATCCGTGGCTGTAAATAATTCAATGATCTTAGCACTTTCAAAACACTTTACTTTTCATATGGTTGCAGTATTTTGGAATATGCATCTCAGGTGGAACCCAGGCTACGCGATACATAAAAACAGAATTGAAAGCGTCCAAAAGAGATTTTTATGGTACCTAAACTCCTGATTTTTTAGATTTCGTGTTAGCAATGAAGACTCCATTCAGTTTTTTTAATTTACAGACATTAACTTGCCGAAGAAATATAGCGGATTCCGTAATGTTATTTAAAATCCCACGCAACTTAGTTGATAACTCTGATCTTCTCGAACGTCTATAATTTGACATCCCAAATCGCAAAAGCAGACTTTTTATATCCCTCATTTTAAAAATAATTCCAAACAAACTTTTTTTATCTATAGATCTACATACTCATTCAACTTAAATTATTACCGCATTGACATTTTTAACTCAACTATACGTGATATTAAATTAAAATCCATTACACGACCGCTCTCAAATTAGATAACTTAAATCACCTTTCCATCTACTCTAGTCCTTTGTACCTTTATCCCACTCCTATGTTCCCCTCCACCCTCCCCTCTCACGACTGACATAAGCTAACTAATGTAAAACTGTATATTATCACACTTTACTCATAGTATTTATCATCAGCAGTGGAAAATTTATAATTAGCACGATTTATTATTTTTAATATTATATATATGTAAATTATGGATTTGCTGTTAATTGTCCCAAAAAAAAAATTCCTATTACATTAATATTAACATTTCAATGATTACATATCGCCGTTTTTGTGAAAAACCACCTCTATCTTATCACTAACTATAGACACAAATTATATCTATAATGCATTTGATCCATGAATGTGATGCCACGTTAAAATATGCAGGTTATTAATCTTATGTACAGGTATATAAGATTACACAGGACCATACGTAGCTGTCAGGTCACTTGAGATAAACGCAGTTTATTAAGTAAATTTATATACGGTTCTGCACGCAAGGGACATAATATTGCAAGACACATGTTATTGAAGATATTATATAATTCTGGTATTTATTTTGTAAATTATTTATGTTCTTACCCGATTTTAGGAGATTAAAATAATATTTTATGATGGTAGCACAGTATAGGGACTTGATTAGAATTATTATCTTACTTATTCACTATCACGTATTATTCCTTATATATTGCACATTGCTATTTTGCTTACTTATTTTAGGATTGAACAGTTTAAAAAAAAAAACAAAAACGTTTTTGATACATATTACAAGTACATTTTGAATATACTTAAAAATACAAGAAAATTTTTAAAATTAAAAAATATCAACACAAAAAAATCCCACCAAAGCAATGCCTGAGCGTGGGTATTATAATAATTTTTATCACATTTCTATGGTTTGGTGAAAGTTCTTATTCGATTCTCCGTATTCAGGCTATCGGGAAGGAGCTTGAATATATCATATACTATTTTTATATGCTGTTTCCCTCTTTATCTACATACAAGCATACACTATGTATTTTTTGTTTAGTTTAATTTTGTACTCTGTTGTAATTTTGAAGCCTAGGCTAAGCGAATCCGGTTGGTCGATATAATCCATATCAATTAAAATAGTTTTAAACAAAGTCGCTGATTTTTTTTAAAGTAACGTTCGTTTCAAAATTAAGAACATATTTTTATTGTTACCGAACGCATTGTAAATTTCACATAGTGATTGTAGAAATATCTATTCACATATACCAGCACCGCACAGTACAGAGCAGCGAACTGCTGGAACGGAACATTCGCTAGTAACTAACTAACTAACTAACCATCACGCCGTTTCCCCGCAGGGGTAGGCAGAGAGGACGGACCGCCAAACAACTCGATCTTGGCATACACTTTTTGCTTCATTCACATTCATACAACGCCTCATACATTCTCTTCTGTTATTCCGACTTCTGACATGGCCCGACTCGAGTATTTGATTCACTTGATCGTGCCATGTCTTCCTCGGGCGTCCCCGGCTCTTCTTCCATTCACATTCGCGTCATATATTCTCCTTACACTCCTTTCTTCATTCATTCGCTCTACATGCCCAAACCATCTAAGCGTCCCTTTCTTAATCTTGCTTCACTACGCTTACATCAGCCTCGCATTCTTTACGAATCTCAACATTTTTCACTCGATCATACATGGTTTTACCACACATTCGTCTCAAAGATCTCATTTCTACAGCATTCAGTCTACTTTCATCCTTCCTCTGCCAGTTCCATGCCTCACTGCCTTGCATTCGCTAGTAATTGCATTATACCGTGTAGCACAGCACAGGCACAGCTTAGACGCGAGTACGGCTGTCAACTGAACTGTCAACTGAGCGTTAGCTTCCGCCACAATATGTTCGACGATTTTATAATCCTATTCACAGATATTATATTATAACCTAAATTCCCTGACCAACTAAATCAATTTATCGTTATACATATTCTCATGGCGGTGATAACGGTATGTATTCAGACTAACTGCGCAGGGATAAACGTCGCAAACGTCACAAGCGGTCACCAGCACGTCAAAATATTCTAGCAGATAATCTCGGCCGGTGCTGCCCCCCCTGTATTCGCGGATTCGTTACGTTTACGTACCCTGTAATATAATGTAGGCAACTAAAGTTGTTGTGTTTGTACTGTACTGTTCTGCACTGCGCGGTGCTGATAAATGCGAATAGACCTTAATACGTAGTTCACACAATCAAAAATACTTACATAGGAATAATTATTTAGATTAAAGTAGTTACAAAGCGTAGGATGTTTTCATTTCACGTCAAAATCACACGTCAAACGGTCATGCGCAGACTACTCCAAAATGTACATTCAAACTGTCAGGAAAAAGGTAAAGGTTAGTAAATCTAAACAGAAGGTAGGATGAACGAACGTCGTTATGTATTTTATTAATAATGCTATTCAAAAACCACCGTGTAAAAGGTTTCATGTAGTTTTTAAAGCCATTTTAAAACAAAATTCAATTTTTGCCGAAGCATTTTATAAATATTTTTTTAAAATTAATTCCACACGTCACATCTATGTCATCTTAAGATAATTATAAGAAAAATAAGTTTTGGGAAGGAAAAAGGCGTGAGGGGTGGGTAGGAATCAGGGGGTAAGTATATCAGGAGTGACGGACGCATTGATCCATCCCTCCTAGTGCGGTGCAATGCGATAGGTCAAGAGAGTCCAGCTGGAGAAGTCAAAGAGCCTTCCTCAACCGGTCTTCCCGATCCGGCTCACCACGCAGTTGGTGGGAAGACGCATCCGCCGCCAAGACGTGAACAAATCTCACCCAATGAACCCGGGCACTCCCGCTAAATCACCAAACGTAGCGAACCACTTGAGGTGACCAATGGTAGAGGTGTTGGTCACCCAATGAATGGTTCTCAGGGCGGTGCGGCGGTACTCACACCCGCATCCAAATTGAAAATTATAGTGCTGTCACCGAGCTACTTTTTATGGGAATACCGCATAGGAGCCCTAACTGTATAGAGCCAGTGGGACTATTGCATCCCTATTTGGATTTTTTTTGGAGGTTGAAGAGAGTTGGGATTGAAAATAGACAGTGAAGACGAAGAAGGGGAAGTATCTGACAATTCAGATCTGGTCACCAAATACGGCTAAACCCACCTTAAGTAATATTTCTATACCAGGGCGATGCTCAGAATCTTTTGTTTTTGTTTTGTTTATTTTATTTTAGATATTTGTCCTTTTATTTTTATTATTGTGTACTTATTACTATTGATATATTTTTATTTACTTATTATTATTTACCTTTTTTTATGTACCTATTACTATTTACTTAATATTCTATGTGTATTATTTCACGCTTATTACTATTTACTGATCATTGTTTACTTATTATTATAATATAATTTTCATTATTTATTTACTTATTTATAATGACTTGTTTTAATTCATGTATTATTATTTACTTATTACTATTTACTGATTATTATTAATTTGTAAAGCCGCTCATCTCAACACAGGATTGACCTAGTGAGATGAATGGCTAACGTTTTTGTTTTCATATTTAAATTAAGGAATAAATAAATAAAAAATAATTAAGTTCACAACTAATTATAAATTCAATATTGGGTACTATTACACAACACTCCGGGAAGCTGTTATTGACAGCCATTAAAAAAGCGAATCATTTTATTATTATTTTTACTCTACACCCTTAAAAATGATCATGAAAAAAAGGCATACAAATTCAATTTTTTTATTAAACTGATAGATACATATTTCTTGCCTATCAGTTTAGTTTATTCGTCATAATATTTTCGCAAATGATAAAGGCGGCATGTTCTACACATGTTTGTAAAAATCTGAACTAAATAAAATAAATTCCACCGGCAAAATTTATAAAATACAGAAAATTCTCAGAATCTTTCATGCCCGCAAGATTGATAAACCCCAAAAATGTGCCCGTCAAAAGCAAAGGGTAAAGATGAAAGCCATTGTAGGGAAATCCATACCCTGGGCTAATGGATAATTTCTGTACTTTACCGTCGATATAAGCAAGGTTAGATGGTTCATTTAATTATTAAAGAAAAATCTCAATAAAACATGAAACAGAAAACAGAAAAAGACTCAAAAGGCAATGGTCACAACTGGGACTTGAATCATACAAAAGATAGGAGCGAAAAATATGGAAAATAGTAATTGAGGATGATATTGATAATTCCTGTATTGAGAAATGAGATCAATAGAATGGTGAAAATAATTAGGTCTCAATAGCTCAATTGGTAAAGGCACAAGCAACATAATTAAAAATAAAATAAATTTAATTATACCAAATCATTGTAGAAAATAATATTAACATAACCCAAATGAAACATAAAATTGAAAAAAACGACAGAAAATAAAAAAGATTTCAGTCGCATCTGGGATTCGAACCCAGGACCTCTGCCTATCCGAGGCAACCGCTTAACCAACTTATCTAATGAGACCAGTTCAATTTATGTCATCTTCATCGATATCATATCTCAAATTCAAGATTTGTAAATATTATTCTCCATTTTTATTTTTATGCTTCTTTTTATTTTATGTCGTTTTGCGTTTTCATGTTTCATTTGGGTTATGTAAATATTATCTTCTACAATGATTAAATATTAAAATAAGGTTTTTAAATCTTAATAAAAATAATTAAAAATTGAATTTATTTATACTAAGTTAAATCCTTTTTTTGTGATATTTTTTTGCATCCAACATTAAATCTTTGTTTGTTTGGCCAGCGTATCAATATACGGGTTTTAGTTAGGTGGATAAATAAATATTGTTGTTCGCAAGTGAATAGTGCATTAGCTCTATTGCGTACACCGTACGTGTTGTAAACACATTTATTAGAACACGCCGATTGTATATTATTATGACGTTTGATGCTTTCATGTAAATATTTAGTTTGTATTTCTAATTTTTTAATTAAAAAAATAAACTAGTGAATCTGGGTTCGAGTCCCAGTTGCGACCATTACCTTATTATTTTCTGTGTATATTTTATATTTTATGTTTCATTGAGATTTGTTAATATCGTCTTCTTCGATGATTAAATATTAAAATGATGTTTATAAGCTTTGATAAGTTATTCCCAAAAATTGAATGTATATTTAATAAAAATAATAATTGGATTAATTTTCTATTCAAGGGTGCTTTGTCACAGATTTGTCATGTCTGATACATTTTAATATACCCATGCGATTCTGTAATAAAAATTCCTTGTTCAGATAGTTTCGACGTGCAATAGAGCGCATAGACGTGGTAGGGAGTGTATGGAAAATAAAATAATGTGGAAATGGATTGATGACGCTTGGAATATCCCAGCAAGACGCGGCACGATCAAGTGAATCAATCACCAGAGTAAGTAGTGGACGTAGGCGCTAAAGAAACTCATTCAGAAAATGTAACCCCTGAAAAATATTAGAAAAAGGTAAACAGCATACCTCGGTTTTATGGTATGGAGTAACTTGTGACGAAATTCATAATTGGTCATGGAAGTAAGAGGGTGTAGAGCAGTAGTACAGAACCCGCGGTTCGCGAGCTTATTTCGTGCGGCCCGCAAGCCCCTTCGTACGACCCACTTGACTAAATAAAATTTTAAAAATTTTGCGGTATGTCCAGTGAAAAAAAAAAGATATCCAAACATATCAACAACGGTGATGGAACAAAAAATGTTCAGTATTTATGAAAACCATACGTCAAGTTTTGATGCATTACAAAGGTTTTCGTTTTCTAAAATTCCAAAAGATTTAGCAACAAAATTTTGTTTGAATTTAACTTTTCGAAAGAAAGATAAGATCTTTGGACGAGGAAAAACTCCACCTGCGGCATTTCCTTTGTATGCGTCATGATTTATTATTTTAAATGTTTCCATTTTATAGGGGTAGGTACGCGGCCAAATGTAGCTTCTGAAACATTAAGTAACAGAAGTGGGTTTTGATATTTCTTATTTTTTAGTAATCGTTCGGATTTCCGGATGTTAATCAAATACTTGAGTCGGGCCATGTTAGAAGTCGGAATAACAAGAGAATTTATGAGGCGATGTATGAAAGTGAATAAAGCAAGAAGTGTATGTTAAGATCGAGTTGTTTGGGGGTCCGTCCTCTGTGCCTACCCTTGCGTGATGGTTAGTTAGTTAGTTATGATAAAAATATTTCATGAACTCTGATCTGTTTTACAAAATACAAAATGGAAATACCTCCACAAACATTTTATTCATATCTTCTAAAAATATTTCAGAATGATAAAAATCGACAGCATTTATTGTTTTGACCTTGGAGGAAATTTTTCGACTCTTGTACCAAAATAAATATTTAAAAAAAAAAAAAAAAACTACACTAGCGACTCCACCGCCTACAAGGTTAACCATGTCAAGCTCTAGGTACCCCACACCCTGCGGCCTGCGAATAAATTGATAAATTGGTCCTCCGGCTAAAAAGGTTATGCTCCACTGCTGTAGAGCGTAAGACATTATCAATGGATTTTTTTTTATTTAACAAAAAAGTGTAGCTAAAGAGTTACAACCTCTATATAACGGATATACACGTTTTACACAACACATACGTATAATATGATGGAATTTGGGGGTTATATATATATTATGTGATATGACTATAGCGAAAAATCGGTCCATCCATAGAATTGATGCATCGTGTGAAAATACGTGTGAAAAATGGTCACAAGCATGTGAAAAATAGTTCCCAAATATAATCGTGAAGGGCGAATTTATGACACTAGACTGATTTTTACGATGCCTCTAAGTAAATAAGCGCAAACACGAAAGTACACAATACATGCCAATAATTTTGCATCACAAACTATACAACTATGATGCGGGTATGGGTACTGTCGCTCGAGACAACACTTATTGGATAACTTCACCTCTGTCATAAGTCACCATAAGTGGCTCCCCACGTTTTGTGACTTAGCAGTGGTGCACGGGTTCATGGGGTGAGGTTTGTTCAGTTCTTGGTGGCGGATGCGTTTGCCCACCAGCCGTGACAGGCCCATTGAGGGAACCCTTATGACCTCTCCAGCTATCGAGGGCCTTAGGGAGGGATAGATTCATACCCCGTAACTCCTGGACACACTGACCCCCAGTTTCCTACTCGCCCCTCATACCTTTTTCTTTCCCAGTACTTTCTCTCCTTCATTTCTGTTGGTACAATATACACTATGGATCACTTCTATAGTTTTGTCTATGGAACATAACCTCAGTCACTTTTTAAACCGGTGTCAACCGCAATGGTCAATAAATCTACTTTTATTAATATAACACCATTATACAACACTAAGTATTAGTTCCCAATAGGTTGTAAGATTGATCTTGGAGTCATTTCCTGACTAATTTATTGTAACACTCCATTGTAGGTTTCTTGAAAATAAATGCACTTTGAACTATTCATTAAATATTACTATAATATTTTTTTATTTTTCAATTATTTTTACATTTTAAATTAATTACTCACCTACTTTCAACACCTATTTTTAATTTTTGTTTGTGTTTTTAGTTTGTTCTATTTTATTATTATATTTTTATACTGGTCATTATTTTTAGTAGATTTATTGACCATTGCGGTTGACACCGGTTTAACAAGTGACTATCTGAGGTTATGTCCCATAGAAAAAACTATAGAAGTTATCCGTAGTTTATATTATACCAACAATTTACTTATAAAATCCACCCATACAGCATCACCAAAGATGAAATAGGTTCTGAGGAAAATAATTTTTATCAAGACCTCCTACGTGGAGAAAATGAGCGTTTTCTCACAATATCTCGTAACCATTTCCCAGAGGCCAATATGTACACCGCAAAGGCTATTCTCGTTTTTAATATTACAATGGTTTATATATTTTCTGGACCTATTTTCGACAGAGATATTTGTATACATTTTAATGGGCGCCGAATTATTTAAATTCATGCAAATATTTTAATGCTTAGGGAGTGAATGCTTTGTGCTGCTAATTGAAGTTTCAAGTAAATACGTTATTTTCAGCCCGGACGGAGTCAATAATTCAAATTACTTATATTTAAAACGTAAAGCTTAAGGCTACACAGTGACAAACGTATCACTCAAGTTAGTTTGCTTTCGACAAAGACGTCTTAGGAACCGAATAAATTATTTATAAATTTGCTTCCAAGAAAGTTTATCGGATATCAAAAATACCTGATTGACACTTCAAAGCTAAGTAAGTAGGCACACGTTAAAGTCTCGAAGGGAGAATAATAAGGGGCCTGTAGAATACGAAGAAATGTCATGAAAGAGTTGATGCCCGGAGGCTGCGTGTTTTCTGTTTGACTCCCGTCAATGTGAGTTTGCGGAAAGTGTGACAACAGCCTTCAAACAGAATGTTTACATCGTTTCCTTACGGTGCTAGAAAATCTCCCGAACTGAGGTGGTGTATACTCAGTGCACAGGGTACACATTTAGGAATTTTTACATTTTAGTTGGATAAAAATAAAAGCTTACGTTTATAACTAATGTAAATCATTTTAATAATATTACATTATGAAGGTATGTAAGGTATTTTGTGTAAGTGCTGAAAACGAAGAAAAGACATCCACCGTGCATAAAATACGTCCATTACAGCCGGCAAACCGCCAGCTACTTCTGACGACTGCGCATCGTGGCACGGTGAGCGAAACCCGGTACTTCTCTCGCTCCCTACCGCACCATTTAGAAAGTTATCAACGCACGCAGACATACGTATATATTAACTATATTCCACAAAACTATTTTTTCTGTTGCATATACTACCTATGCAATATATAAATCATACATTTTATCCGATGCATACATGTATGGTTGAGGAACATCTAAAATATGAACTCTGTGTTTAGTATATTTCCGGATATGTGGTAATAATTAGAGACATGTCAAATCAGTTGACAGCACCGGCGAGGAAGAGCTAACCTACTTTTATTTTCTTAGTCTTTTGGTATTTTAAAAATAGGTACTCTGACTTCTTAAGGCAATCCACCCATATTTTATTTATGTGCTTCTTTTTATTTGTTCTATTCATACACATAAAAATGGTTCATTCTGAAATGTATGAAGGTAATGCAATCCCACACATTTCACAGACAATACTTTTATAAATTAAAATGCAACAGTTCAACTACCCATAACATTACATTGTATTATGGACAGTCCTGATATACTTAACCTCATTGCCTTTCAAACATCCAAAATTTGATTTCAATATAACAACATTAGTATTAAGTCATTTATGTAGATACTCGCTTGTACCTCGATTGCACAAAGTCAAATAATAATAAATACGTGGAGGTAGCTGAAACATCTTACTTCGAGGAATTTAGATACAAGTACGCCATAATATTGTATCTCTCCAATAAATCGTGCCCTTGGAATAACGTTCCATCTGACATTTGGACCAAAATAGACTTTCTGCATAAATTTTTTATGTTATTTTCTCTTTAAAACCCCAATTTTAAATATGTCCGTCTTATACGTTAGTTCGCGAATAGTTACGCAAAAAAGTTTTATTTATAACACTTTATTTTAAGTTTCGGTTGCAAATTTACCTGTTATCTTAATTACATATCAATATCATTAACTTAGTTCTATCTGCAATAGATAAACAAAAAAATTGGACCAACATGACATCATTTGTATTGTACTTGTTACGAGTTAATGTCCCTGGGACATTAAGGTACCATTTGCCATTTGCTTGAAACTGAGGGAAAAAAAGAAGATATTTATGAAAACAGTTAACGTGAATATGCAGAACGTATTGTAGTTGAATTTTCTTTACATGTTTCTAATTTTGAAACTGGCCATTCATGGGGGAATTTTATTTTGATAGAATTTTTTTGATTAAAAACTGGTTTAACCCTATGAAGGGCATCTTCAGACTGGTACAATTAAAACTAAATCTATGGTATATATAGCATCTATACCAGGAGTGAGTCCCATTGCTCTTTCTAATATTTGACATTTATGACTGAGAAATTTGTTTTATTGCTGACGGAACGGCTTTAAAATCACATTTAAAACTACCTTCGAGTTCGTTTAAAACCTTCTGGAAGACGGATTACATTATGTTGGTTTTTTCTAAAAAATAATTCTACGAATTAAAAAACAAAAACAATCAACAAACACCAGAGATTTTTTTTAAAGATTTAATGTAAACCATATAAGGTTTTTATTAAGTTCTGCAAGTATTTTTTATTTTATTTTTTATGGTGAGAGCTATTTCGGCGTTCAAGGCCAATTTCAAACTCTTTGAAAATAGCTTTGAACGCCGAAACAGTTGTATATAAATAACATAATTAAATTTGATTTACGATAAAGTAATTTTTTTATTTAAAAAAAAAAAGTTTCATTATATTTCTTTGTCAATTTAAATAATAACAAATTGTAAGGTTAATAAGCCAATTTTCAATGCCTTAGTCCTCCTCACTAGGGGTTTCTTTACTGAGCTGGACTAGGTTTTATTTAGGAACTGATTGTTTAAACTCCTTCAAATAGCTGGATAACTCCTCTTCTTTTTTTGAGGGAGGTTTTGATTTGGTTTTTGAAATAATTTGCATTTTCTTTTTTTTTTTATTGGTGTTGGAATTGAATTATATAGCCTAATGAAAAGATATTAATAGTTCCTTTGTCCAAAAATAGTTTTATATTTGGAGTATACTCGTACTCATAATACAAGAAGCTCTTCTGTATCTGATGAACCCTAAAGGGCGTTTTTGTACTGTAATACCTGCTCGAAATTATTTCACGCGGCTCTTAAGAATGGCTCTTGTCTTTGTAATTTACCTATATGGGAAAGATTATTTAAAAAGGCTTGACCATGATAAGGCCTTGAAATCCTTATTATAAAGCAATAGATAAGTTAAGAAAAGTTTTTAAATCTAACAATGATTTTTAATAATAATATATCAAATATGATTGATCATTAATTTATAAAGCCGTGGCAGTCGAAGGTGGCCTGTAAGGTGTATCCAGTTATTCATGACTCCATAATTGATTATTTTTCCTCAAGTCACTCAGTGAAAAATTAGCCATTATAAAATAATCTTCAAATTATTTGAAGATACATAATTTATTACTGCTATAAAAATGCTTTCTTTGATGTTGTCCAGAAATAATTGGGTCCAGTTTCCGAAATGAGGAGAATAATGTATGTTTTATTACCCCTTTTTAATAACTACTAAAAAAAATAATGATATCCTGACTGGAATTACCGTGTGGAGGATATAATTTACTTAATATTAAATTAAATTAGGTATTTGAATTGGATGATAAAATATATAAAACTATAATGTTAATAGTTAGTATAAATGATTTAAAAAAACTGAATTTGACCTTAATTACATACGTGTTAGCTTATATATTGTACTTGTAGAATAAATAAGGATACACGAAATGCGATGTGGGCGTGTTTCGTGATCTGAAATCTGTTCTTTCGGGCATTCAACTTTTGATAATATGTCATTTCGATCAAATGAAATGACAATAGATAATGCAGGCAGTGCTTTCATTGGCTCTCTCGGGGCTTTTCATTTAAATCTACGTGGAAGGCATTTCCAGTATGTATTTTTTATTCCATAATTATGCTTTAAGTATCTACTCGTACATGTGACTATATTTTTTATATACAGACAATATTTCCGCTTGAGCTATACAGAGGAGTAAGTAAGTAAAATAATCATTCAAGCCTTATAAGATTGTGATTCCCCAGTCAAAAATTAGAACAATATTTTTGATGCAAGTTAGTGGGACGAGCGCATCTGATTTTCTAACATTTCCAACAAGAAATCTGAAAAAGATTATTGAATATTTTGAGATTCATGCAAGTTTATTTTGGTATTTGCTCCGATTTAAATGCGATTTTACCTTTAACTGAAAGGAAATGCATGTAAGTGGAAGAGTCAAAAGTTTGGTAACTCGTGCGATAAGTTTAAGTGGTGGAGGATTGAGTTTGTTCGAAACTCGGACGCGGAAGGCTTGAGAGACTTGAAAAAGTTTATATCGAATTTTGTTCCTGCTTCCCCCGTACCATTCTTTTTAACCTTCTGATGAGGTTTTAAAATTTTTTTTTTCAAAATTTTTATAATCATCTTCCTATACGTTTATGGTTAAATTGAATCTAGTGTAGGTGAAATCAAAAAGGTCTTTATAGTCGTATGAATGAAACTCTGTTTAGAAAAAAAAATCTTCGTAATTCAATCATTCAGCTAGGGTTCTGGTTCAGAATGCTTACGACCTTAATGCCCTCAATAAGCACAATGGATATTTTTGAGGTGAATATACTGTGAAGAATCTTTGAATCGTTACAAAAAGGTAACTGAAGGATAAGGTACAACTATAAGCCATGTCAATTGTTTGAGAAGCCATCGATCGGCAGAATTTGCGATGGCTCCGTCCGGCAGGAATTGTAACAAAGATACCACTGAGGCTTTTTAAAAAAAGTCTGCAGGGCAAGGGAGTGTTGGGGACCTACACTTAGTTGGCTTCATGTCATATCCTTGGGTACAAGTGACTGCATTTTCATAGAATTTAAGAGAATAGAGTTCAAGATATGTTTTAAATATGGACACGTTAGACCCGTAAAGAATTTACAGAAAAATCATGACTAGTATTGCTTGCATTATAATTTTAGAAAGTAGCATTTAAGAGGAACGGCTGGGCGGCCTGTTTCATGCAAAACTTAGTTTTGGAATTGAGGCCAAAATACTCACTTAAACCTAATGATCTTTTTTTTCTTCATAAAGTATAGTAAATATCTATTACGGATTATTTATTTATTTTTGTACTACTTTATGAAATATAGGTCATTAAAATAATTGATTTTTCAGGATTTAAGAAGCACCTTCAACAATTATTTGGGGGCTAAGACTAAAAAAATACCCCATCTACTTTGAAAATATAACAAAATATAAAATAAATTTAAAAAAAAAATCTATTAAAATAAGCATTAGGGTGGACATTAAATTAAATTACAAACGACCAATTTACGTTTGAACACAAATTTGCCATATATAATTTAAAATATCGACCCGAAAAAACGTTTTTTTTTTGTTTTGTTTTATTTTTATATAAATAATCACATTTATACAGCAAATATGACAATTTAAAAAATACAATAAACCCGGAAATAGTTTTCTAAATTGCCTCTAACATTATGAAAATTTTATCTTTTTCGAGGCCTATACTTTTAATAAGTTTAAATCAAAAATAAATAAAATACCTCTCATACGTACTAGATATTTACTAATTAATTTATTTATTGCTTTAATTAAAAATATATATATTTATTTATTGCTTTAATTAAAAATATATATATATATATATATTTCAGTTTGGATTGGTATTTTGGCTTCAAATCAAAAATTAAGTTATGTATAGAACAGCCGTTCCTCTAAATATCGGCAATTTAATTTGGAGTAGCCTTCAAAAACGAACATTTTATTTTACTTGAAATCCAGTAAAATGTTTATCTTTAACGTTTATGATGAGAGACTACATTCACAACCTGAATTAAAATTTAAAATAATAAAAAAAAAATTTTTTACGAACTTAGGCGATATGCTAAACAGGTACATTGTTTTGTAGATGTAGGTATATACTCGTACTAACGCTAATACTTACCCCGTAGATTTACTTACGTACGATATACAAATAGAAAAAAGGGTATTTTACCTCCCCTTTAAAAACTTGTGTACACATGGCGGATTCCTGGACGGTATTCATTTATATGAGTTTTTATTCAGATAGAGGGTTAATAAATAACACGAAAGGACGTTCATTGTTGGAAGCTTTTCTGTTTTTTTTTGTTATTGAATGTCTTACAGAATAATAAAATCCTCTATGCTTTAATAATGAAAACATTTCTAATACGTTGTCCTTAGTGCTAAAAACTATATCAGGTTTTTAGATGAGGATTAATCAGTAAAGGTTTCATTTTACGTGACAATATTTAGGGGTTTGATTTCCAATGATTTAGTATGCCAAAATTAAGTAATCGTACTAGAAAAAAAAGGAATCTCAAATATCTTGATCATACTATGAAGGGTGACTAATACACGATTACCAGGCCGACGATCTAGGAGCCTGGGCCATCTAGAGAATAATTGATGAAGGGCGAGTTAAATAAAGATGCCACTCCCAATGTCTTCGGAATTTATGTGACTAGTACGAGTGCAGTTCCATTATATTTATTTATTTTCATAGTCTCCATACAACAGTTTGATTTTACACCAATATATTACAGATGTAGAACACATTGCAATAAATGAAAAATGGTTCAAACATATTCATAAAAAAGTAGTAGTAGGAATAGCAAGTGATATGTTTGCTAACATTTATATATTATTGATTGAAAACAATACTAAATATGATAATCTGTACCTATTTTGATTTAAAACAATACTATAGGTGATAATCTGTACATATATTTATTTAAAATAATACTAAAGATAATTATCTGTTCCTGAATTGATTTAAAACAATACTAAAGATAATAATCTGTACCTATATTTATTTAAAACAGCACTAACGATAATAATATGTGCCAATATTGATTTAAAACAATACTACAGATGAGAACCTGTGTCTATATTGATTTAAAACAATTCTAAAGACAATAATCTGTATATTGATTAAAAATTATACTACAGATTATAATCTGTATCTATATTGATTTAAAACAATACTACAGATGAGAATCTGTACTTATATAGATTCAAAACAATACTAAAGATGATAATCTGTATCTAACATGCAAGAAATGATATTATTGTGTAACGATGGTACAACTAGAAAAGGCTGATACGATAATACAAGGAAGCAGACGTATAAAAAGTCATACGTGCATACAACTATTTTGTAACATGGGTTAAAGGTTAATCACTAAACTGTCTGTAGGTGGCGTTGAAACTGTCAACGTTCAGTTGAGTCGCTCTGTTGATTAGCGCGTTCATATAAGCAGAAGTTTTCGCTCTTGGAACATAAAAAAATGCATTTAATCTCCCACGAGTATAATTTTTATCAACGTATAAATGAAGTTCTTTCAACATAGGTGGATTATACATGGTTCCAGAGTTTTGATAACGTATTCCAGGCTGCAGTCTGTAGGGTAAAGTTTGCCCTGATGATTGCCAACTTTTGAAGGACAGGAAGAACAACACCGATAAAGAAAAAAAATAATATTAAAATACTCCACCGTATTTATCAATATTTTCAAGAGTCTAAGCCATTAACTTGGTACAATATGAACTTTTATTCCTATTTCGCCCATTATACAATTTGCCAGAAGTTAATTATGGATAAAAGGAAAATATTACGAAATTTGAACCCTTTTACGATAAAAGGGTTTGAGATTCTGAATAGAATCCAAAAAATGTAATTAAGTTATTTATAAAGACAAAACTGTATAATTTCTTCAAACGATTGGTTTTAACCTTGTGGCGTCATTATTAATAAAATGCATTAAATAATATACTTTGTGTTCACCACTTTAATAATATAAATAAATCTACATGTTTCGAAAGCGATGCTTTCTTCATCAGGAGTAATAATAATAATAAATACTATTCAACCTAGCTTTTAATGTATATATATTTATAATATATATTTTAAATAACAAAGATAAAGATAGTATTTTAAATAAATCGGGGTACATAAATTATTTTGTAACGATTGCTAACTATTTTAACATAGGAAAGACTTTTCAGTATTAGAGTTAAGGAACACCTAAGGTGTTTAAATAATAACAACTCTTCTGAATTTGCAAATCATAACCATACATTTCATTACATACATATACAACCGTTTTACAATTAGACAAATTTGAAATTCTAGAAATCTGAAAAAGCGTTAATAGGGAATTAAATTTAACATAATCAAATATTTTTTTAAATATTAAAGCAGCTATCATTTGAATTTATTTTCATGTTAATATTAATAATAAAAATAATTCCTTTTTTAGTTTCTAATATAAATTTATTATTCAATGTTTTATGGTAATTTTTTATTAACGTTTTTGGTTAATTAATTACCTATTTTAATCAATTTTTGTTTATTCTTATAATTTGTCTATTGCGTTCTAATTTTTATCATTTGTCTATACTTGACATTATTATTTTTCGTATTACTCCCGATGAAAAAAGCATCGCTTTCGAAACATGTAGATATTTTTGTATCAATAAAGTGATGAATACAAAGCGTTTTATTTACTTAATTTATAAAAATGTATCTTTGTTTAGTGATAAATGAGGTAGAACGATTTGCCATTTCGCTCAGAAACTAAACTCCATCTGGCAGAAATTTTGAAACAGACGAAGTCCCGTCGGTGATCAATGTTTATCAAGATTAATTGTTGAGTCTGTGCTTTCATTCCGGGTCGTAAATTCAAAGTTTAATGCGACTTTGAGGATATCAAGTTTTAACGACTCCAATTACAAGCATTCGAAGCGGCAGTAAAGTGGCGCTAGTACTGCCCATGCCCGTGCCCATTCTCGGCCGGTTTACGGCCATTTTACTGCAAACTCGGAAAAATTATTAAATCAACTCGCTGTTAAAATAGAAGACTCAAATGGTTGGAAATGTTCAATACAGTTCAACTTAACAGCAGGTAAAGTTAAAATGTAATGTACCCTTTAACCGGAATACTATCCCCGATTTATCCTAGATTTTAACTTGTAGAATGACGGAAGAAATTTAAAATACACGGCACAGATTTTATAACTATACGTAGATCTGTACCGCTGAGCGATAAATATGCTCAATTTAAACCCATATTTCAATACATAGATGAAGTAACGTCAGTAATAGTTAAAGTTAAGTCAGAGGTGTTGCTAAATTCGTTAATGTCGATCAGTTTCATCGGCGATAGTAAACTTTAATATTATATATGGTATGGTTAACTTTTGAATGTTTTGATACATAAAATTTCAAAAAAACAGATATGTGATGAATATTGTTCAATAAAGTTGAGTTTAAACAAACCAAAAACATTTTTATTCAATTACTTTATGAAGAAACGGAAGAATTTGGCAAATGATGCATTTCTTGTCCATGGAAAACCGATAAATGCTGTCGATTTTTGTCATTCCGATTCAGTTTTTAAAACAATTCTAAACATAATAATCTACACCTATATTGATTTAAAACAGCACTACCGAAATAATATTTGCCAATATTATTTTAAGACAATACTACAGATGAGAATCTGTATCTACATTGATTCAAAACAAAACAACGTATTGAAAACTTTTCTAGCTGAAAGAAGCTATTTGTATAAGATAATAAGGAAAAATTATTTTATGTATGATTTTATAGTCGTTTGTTTTAATGTTTTAATTTTTTTTTTAAAAATATTTTTGTAGAAATATTTTTGGGTAAGATTCTTGAAAAATATTTATGTTTTAAGTTTGTTAAATGTTTTTTTTTAAGTTTCTATTTTATTTTATGTAGATATATACATATTTTGTAACTTTTACTGTAAATTTTGAGTTTTGTATAACAAGCTCCCGTTAGAGAAAATACAAAAAAGTAGTTTATCAGCACTTTTTTGAAAAAAAAAATAAAAATATATTTCGTGAAATCTTTCACTATTTTTTTAACGGACACTTTAAAATATTTACAACGCCGACTCTTTAGAAAGAGCCGCAGGCAAAAACTAGTCCAAATTTTAGGTGATGATCCATAAAATTCATAGATTGCTGTCGTTTTGATCATCTAAAAATATTAAAAAACACGTTAAAAACACATTATTTGACGCAACCAAAGTTTGCCAGGAAATTATTTTGTATTTTGTACAACAGAAAGGAAACCGTTGCATATTTTGATCATAGCAAACAGATATTTAATTAAACTGACGCATGTTTAATAACCGAATTGCACAACAACTTCCATAATGAACTGTGTTTGATTCAGTACCGGTAAGTAAATAAATAATCCGGAAGTACATAAAAACCAGTGCAAGTAATAAGGTCTATTCACATCAATCATCACCGCGCAGTGCAAAACAGTACATTGCAGGAACGGCACAGACCCGTGTATTTACATTAACGTGCAGGACAGCACAGATACAGCACGTACGCGAGTACGGCTGTCAAATGAACGTTAGCGTCCAACATGTTTGAGGATTTTATAATCCTATTCACATATTTATTATTATTTTATAACCTATATTCCCTGACCAATTTAAATAGTTTGTCGTTGTCCATCTTCGTAGTTTTAGCAATATCTGTGTCTATTGACATCAAATGAACGGTGCTAACGGAGATGTCTTCAAACTAACTGCGTAGGCGCAGATGTCACCAGCACCGTCAAAATATTCTAACCGATAATCTCGGCCAGTACTGGCCCCTGCATGGGTGGATACGTTACCCTTACGTACGCTGTAATGTGAATGCGCTCATAGACAATGTAAGCAACTAATGTTGTCGTGCCTGCACTGTAATGTTATGCACCGCGCGTTGCTGGTAGATGTGCATAGAAACACGCATAATACGAACGCATTAAATGCTACATTTCTTCTTGTACAAATTTCTAGTTATTTTCGTGTCTTGAAAAGGCTTGTCTGTCTTTAAAAACACATGCACTTTGAAATATACAAGCAATGAAATGGTGTCTCTTTTCAGCGTGAGAACCATACGCAAGTCATTATTTCATATTATAATAATAATAATGTTTTATTTCAGCAGAACAAAGCGGTGAGTGCAATACTCTGTCTGCCATATAAAAAGAATACATTTTAAGAATAGAAAATTACACACTGTAGAAATATAATATAAAAACATAAAATAAAAAATAAATTAAATTAAAATAACATATTTAACACTTATGCTACAATGGCCTGAGGGAAATTCTCCATCTACGATGTAGGGGCGCGCCATGCCACTGGGCGACGGCCTGGACAAGAGTGTTTTCCGATCTCCGGTAGCACTGATTCGTCCCGGCTATTCTGTGGTGCATCAAAGCAGCGAACCCATGCACCCTTCCCTCTGCGAACATTTGCGAGGCGCTGCATCTCCAAGGGAGGCCGAACAGCGCCCTGTAAGCGTGGTTATATTGCACTCGGAGTGTGTCCATGACGCCTTGTGTATATCTAGTCCATAGTTCGCTAGTGTAAAAGCTCATGCAGTATGTCTGGAATAGTTGCTTTTTTACCGGAGAACTGCACCTATTAAATCTTCTGGCGAGTATGTTGGCGCGTACGCAGCGTTCTTCTTTGGCGTTCTATGTCATTTTTATCATTAAGATCATCAGTGATGACATGCCCCAAGTATTTGAGACGTATGCGCGGAATGACAGCAGGACCCGTATTTGCTTTGAAAATCAGCAGTGATGATTTTTTTGCATTATACATTAGCCCGTGACTAATAACGTCACGGGCATAAGTATGTCATCTCATTGAAAATGATTTTGCTCGCCTTTGTCCAATTTCAGTAACAGCCAGCCGGTTAGTGATGTACTCCAATAACAATGTTTCACTGGCACTACTCACGTGATGCTATTATTATTTTTTAATTACTTTGATGTTAATTAAAATGTCCCAAAATATGAGCGAGAACAAAATGCTTTATATCAAATTCCATTTCGTTCGCGTAGGTAAATTTCCATTACTATTTCGATTATTTATGCTATCGTCTGATAGTCAAATAAATGTTTATACATAATGCTAGATAGTAATTAAAATATCGGGGTACGTTGGTAACTTATAATTTATCCAGCCATTAAAAAAAACCGTCGTTTATTTTTTTAATTACAGTTCATTTAGTTGACATTTTGTATTTGTTCCGCACTTAAACCCTTCAAATATTACTGAAACCTTTTAATAATTTTTTTATTGTAATTTTTAAACCGTCAGTTCGTGGTGGAATTCCATTTTAACATAATTTTTTTAATCAAAAAACCTTTATAACTTTTTCCATTTGTTTATTTCGATCCGGACTGGTTTTACTTTTTTAAGGTGAGTACGTTGTAGACTGGATCATAGATATGGTTTAAATTGTACTAGTTTGAAGATACCCGCGGTAAGGTGAAGAATGTTGTAAAGGTTTTTTGATGAAAAAATTCATAGTTTCACTAATTGCCTGTTTCAAGCTGAAATAAGTTTTTTTTCCAATTTTATGAACACTTGCTCTAAACTCTATATTTAATTAACAGGTATTTTTGTGAGTGATATTAACGATTTTTAAAAATGTTCCATAAATGTGAACGACAATGATCTTTTAATGGTTAATAGTTAAAAATCTAGTTTTATGCAAATTTTTAGATCTTATTTAGGTAAAATACACTAATCCTACTATTTCCCCCCTTGAGTCAACTAAGCTAAATTAACACCTATAGTTCCCGGTGATTTCTATTGCTCTCAATCTTATACGAGATTTTCGGTGTTAAATTTGAATATTTTTTTACCTTTACTCTAAAACCAAAGATATTTGAAGGATTAGAGAATTAGGTTCGGTTGCAAAATATTGACGTTTAACTCAAATAGTTTATTTACACACTCGTGTATGAAGAGTTTATCAAAATTCTTCCAGAAAGCTTACAAAATATGCAAGGTTCAAAGCACTTTGTGTCATTGTTGAATTCAATTCCATCTTACCGTGTTTAAGTCCGAGAATAAAAATATTTATTATTCGTATTTCAAGTGAAAAATGTTACGCCCGAAGGATGTTGGGACGTAGAATGGATTTAAAGTGCAGATATTTTGGCGAATGGGAATAATTCCACAGTCATGCCTCGGGAAATGTAGACAAACATGGATTTCATAGTGCAATTCCAGGGATGTGACATGATTGAAGTTTGGAGAATTCAGCTCTACAGAGAAAATCTGTTGACGCAACTGTATCGTCAAGATGTTTACACTTCTCATTCCACGTTTATTTATGAAAGAGTTTCGTTGTAAACGGTGTTTTAGCAGTTTTTAAAACAATATATTTATATTAAACACCTTCTAAATGGTTGATTTTTACCGGTGAATTTCGCGTTATCCTTTTTGTGAAATTGTGGTGATTTTTCAATATTTAAACACTACGATAATAATTCGTAACATTAATACCGACGCATTCTCGTGTTGTATGACACAAATGCAAGAAAAAAAATGAGTAGAATATATAACAAAAGGGTAACATTTATATTGTTTCATTAACGTATTTTCATGTGCCTTTTTGTGTGTATAATTACTACATTTAGTTTAAGTTCGTGTCATTATTATGTGAAGTTCAACAACAGAAACTGTATTAATATGAGTGTCCGTTGTACGAGGGTTTTTTAAGTTATTTTATTTTATTTTTTTATATGAATACCGCACAAGAGTCCCAACTGCTCCCAACCGTTTGAAGCCAGTGACACTATGGCATCTCCAATTGGGGAATGTTGTGAGGCTGAAGGTATTGGGGAGGGGAAGGAGAAGGGGAAGAGGAAGGTGGGGAAATACCTGGCTATTCAGATCTGGTCACCAAACACGGCTAAAAGCCATTTCAAGCAACGTTTCAATTCTGAACGGTGGTCTTTCACCAAGCCGATACTGAGAATATCTTCCCCTCTGGAACGTGCGCAAATATACTATACATTATTTTTAAATGAATTAATAGTGAAACAACACAAATTAATTAAATAAAAATTTGAACCCGCGACCTTCGGATTCATAGTCGAGAGCCTTACCCCTCGACCATGGAGGCCGTCAAAGTGTCGTAATTTTAATATTACTGGATAATAATTACATAGCCAAAAGTTTTAGAACTATATGAGCCCTTTCATTTGAGTTTCTGTATCAATCGGGCTTTTTAGGTTTGCCAATTTATTAGTTTATCGATTGCAAAGCTCCCGGGTACTAAAGCTAGTTAAAACCTCCAATAATTACCAATATTAATTCATGCTCTTCCAGTAACCAGTAAACTATCCTCTTCTGTTATTCCGCCTCGGATGTAAAGGAAGCTTGGAATATCAAAGTTGTATAAAGATACAAATAGATGGAGTACAGAGTCCCCTTGCGAGTGCCACTTCGAGCTCAATGGCAGACATTCAAGTAATTTGATTAAATAATATTATATTTTCTACTTCTATTCACAGTGTGGCCGTGCTGCGGCTTGGAGAATTCTGCTGTCCACGAGGCTAAGATTTGCGTATTTAGTTTATATTTTTCAAAGAATCTTATTATAGTAATTTGCCTAGGAATGCCTTCCCATTTTAATGCGCAGCAAACTTTTCACTAAATTACAACTTCAACATATTAAAAAAAATACACTTTTTTCCTTGTCATGCTCTGACCAACATCGACTTTTATGTAGCTAATACAACAATAGTAAGTAAAGATGAAAATGAAGGGGAAGCATTCATGTATAGGCCGTAACGTAGAAATTGGTGTACGAGTATAACTGGAAAAAACATCGGAGGAAGAAAAATATTCTCATAAAAAAGCAATCACTTTGTGGTTTGACATCATGTTAAATAAAACATCGCCAACCGGTTTCGCTAAACTAAAGCATCGTTAGGGAAAATATAAAAACTCTTTTAGTTATTATATTTGTCCTGACGAAGCTTGAGGTAAGCGAAATCGGTTGGCGAAAAATAAAATAAATTTGTGGTTTATAACAAAGTATTTGTTTTATTTAATAAGATATTTAGTGAAAGATCGCCATTTAGAAGTGATTATTTACTGGAATTGGCCACTGTTAAGTCACTAAATTGAATGGTCTGGTGCTTCAAAGCTTGAATCTTCCTCTTCTCATTTTCCACCAACTTCTTTAAGCCAAATGTCAGTAAATTTAATCAATATTCTACATAAATATACACTAAATTGAGCATACACCTTATATATCGTCTATTTGAGACGATTTTTTTTTACATAACGTAATGCGATAAATTAATTTTAACTTAAAATATTTCGAAAGGAAGCACAAACAATTTCCATTAATCAAAATAGCTTTAATCTTTCTTAAATAGATATTTTTATTTCTTTTATTTTTTATTTGCCTCCTCACTAGAGACTTTCCTATGACGAGGTTACAATTTACTTGTTAAAAAAATAATTAAATATTGCAAAAAACGAATAAAGGAAACAGGTAAATTGTTTATCCCGAAGAGAGAGAGCTTGGCTCCTGATACATGTAGATATTTACACGCTAAATACAGTGATTTCAAACAAAGTAATTATTTTTAATTGAAATGGTTTTAGTCGTATTTGGTGACTAGATCTAAATAGCCAAGTACTTCTTTACCTTCCTCTTACGCATCTTTTTTCGCTCCCATTCCTTTCAGCCTCATAACGTACCCCAATTGGGGATGCCATAATCTCACTGAATTCAGTTTGCAGGGAGCAGTTGCGACTCTTGTGTGCTATTCACATTAAAAAAGCGAGGGATATATTTCGTTACAAAATACACTGTTATATTTTATACATTATGCATGAACGACTTGCATTTCATGTTTTCCATTTTAATTACTTGCTCTCTGAAAATTAGCGTTTCAGAAAAAAAGGTTTTTTTTTTCAATCGAATTTGTCATTTGGACAGTCAAAAGGCTTCAATTGAACCTGACTTAATTAATTCAAGACAATTTGTGACCATATAGGGGAATATTCAAAATACCTTGGAATATACTGTTCAAAAATAAGCGAAATTAAATCATCACCTTAATTACTAAAGTAGTCAATTTTTGGCAACTTGATAAAATAACAAGCCGTAGTATAATTTTGGACTGCTCTTGTCGGAAGTATTAAGATTTATTTGAATATATGTACCACCCCAATATAAACAATGTTGTAGGATAATTTTTTTTGTTTGATATTTTTATTAATTCCATTTTATTTTTATTCCTTACTATTCCGATATTTGATACGATAATTATTAGACGGATTTGGGGTTTCCGCAGTAATAAGAATAAACAAAAAATATATGGGGTTCATGTATCAATTTTAGATGGAAAAATGTACTAACGAATTTCACTAATTAAGGCGACGATATATAGGTACCAGTGGCGTGCAGTCCATAAAGGCTGAAAAGTTGTACCTCCCCCAATATAAATGAACCATAAATTTTTTTTTTAAATTTTTAAAAGGTGACAGTTTTATGATTAAAACGTTTTTTTGCATGATTTTGTTAAGGAACTTGTACACTCATTTATCCATTTGTCCATAACAATCACCGGAAGATGAAAATCGAATAGGCATTTTAAAATAGGGACTCAATGCAAAAAACTTTCATACTCGAACTGGAAAAACTATACACAACCTATCTTTGGTCATAGAGCAATGCAAGCCACTGGTAGGTAATATAATGAAGATAACACATTTGATAAGAAAAGAAGACAGGAAGACTTTTAGGCGATTAGTAGAGGAAATTGTGGCCACTTATGGATTTGAAAATTACGTGACCAGTGCAAGTGCAGTACCAGATTTACCCGATGATACCTGAAGGCATCAGATTAATATTGAAGACCTTGAAAAGTTGTAAAATAAAGATGCAGAGTGATCGTACCTTTGAGATATTCAAAACATTTCATGAAAACGTCGCTTTTAAAATTTGTTTAAGATACCTGAAAATATGAAATATTGTCACAATCAACTTGTACGCGGTTACTATTTCATTGCAAACTCTATTGTACTCGCTCCCGCTGGGGCTTCGCTACTTCATCTGGTGAATTTCAAAATAATATTAACGTAATTCATTTCTACGGCTGCACCGACGCGGCATGCGAGCTTTCGTGACATTCAGAATTATTCATTTGGCTCATATTCGTTTTTCTCGTTTAGTTGACGTGTACCAGGCGTTGCTCGGAGTTATGGATAATTTGGAGTAAAGTTTTGACGATATGAATTCTAGTAAACTGGGTGTAATTGAAAGGTGGAAAAATATTTTTTTTCTATAAAATCTTATCATGAACCTTATTTCGTACAGATGGACGAAATTAATGAAAAACTAACTTGTTTTTCAAATTTATTTTCAATTTTCTTACCTTTTTTGTTTTGTTGTTTTTTTGGAACAATTTTCACACTTAACTATTTTCTTATCGCAACCTCATTACATTCTGGTGCTTCAATCGGTGTTGGTGTTCTCCTTGTTGTTTCCAATTAACATTTATAAGTATTTCCAAGTTGACATTTGGAGGAATTTCTTGCAATTCTAGTATCATCTAACATTGGAGGTTTAGGTGAGAATTATTATTTTTATAATATTTTTATTTTTATAAAACATAACACATAAGGGATTGATCGATATCTGTCTCACTGGGAAATTTCTGTGTTTAGACAGACGTAGGTAAATAAATTATACAATATGGTTAAATAATATAGAAACTCTTTGTTAAAAAAAAGTAAGTTTAATCCTAATATGTAATAATAAAAATGGAGAGAGAAAAGAATGAATGAAATAAAATTAATATAAGAAAATAGATGTTATATGGATGTTTATTTAAGGATAATAATAATAATACTTGGACGATTTATATAACGCCGTTTTTGTGAAATATCACCTCAAGGGCGCTGATAGTTTAGGTGCATAAATAGAGGTTAGGTTGTAAATGGTGTCTTGGATGTTTTATAAATTAGATAATAAAAAAAAAATGTAAATAGGATTGCATATGTCCGAAGACAAAGATAGATTCGACGTTGGAATAGGCATGACTGCGTATGCGTTTTACCGTAGTTAGCATAAACACGACCATGTATGTGTTTCACAGTAGTTAACATTTTAATAATCCCATGTTTTATTTTGTGTGTAAACTTAGTCAGTGTTTTTATTTGTCTGGTCGTAGCTGGTAATAAATTACATAATTTGCATGCCATGTATTTAAAGTGTATTTTTTCGAAAGCCGTTTTAGCAAAAGGAGTTTGGAATAGTTGTTTATTTTTGGTAGGTACGTTGATCGATGATGATGAGGTTGATTTACTCCAACTTTTTTTTGAGTTCTTTGTACGAGGTAGAGGTTAAATAATGTTGTGTATGTCGTCCTGGTGTTTCATTTTCAGTTTTCCTTGACATTATTTTCTCTTCCTTATACCAGGTGTATTTGTATCCCACTCTTTTCGCCTGCTCCTTAGTTTTCCACAAAAGTTCCCTGAAGTATGGTCCTATGATTTCTCCAATGAAAATTTGTTTTTTTGATAGTTCGTTCATTTTTCGAGTAGGTACTAATATTTTTTTTGCTTATTAACAATAGGTTTCTTTTGGGGAAATCTTTTAGTTTTACAGTTATTTTGGAAAGTACGTTGGGTACTTTATCTATGATCCTCCTGACCTCAATTGTAACTGTTGGATCTGAAGGGACTCTTGCTGCATCGGGTACTTTAAGTATAATGTCTGTTCTTCGATTGGTATAACCATTGCAATTCGTTTTCAGTTGGTATTCCAAGTCCGCAATTCTTAGTTCCATATGGTTGATGGATTTTTTGATTAATAACTGTTGTTTGGATTATTTCTACTTGATTTTCTTATTTTTTTGTTGGTGGATGTTACCGTCTCTATTTTTAAAATTCGTTCGTCTTATTGTGAACTTACTAATTCGAGGGATTTTTTTGTATCGATGTTTTCAATCTCTAATTTTCGATATATTGTTAGATTGGAATTCTTTCAATTCCTTTGCGAAATTCATCCAGTGAAAGTCGCGTATTTCCTGTAGTGTTGGGAGTTGTAAGAGAGGGAGACGTCGGTAACTGGTCTCGATTTTTCAAAATGTCTGTGATAATAGCGGAGGACTTCTTAGCCTTTTCGGAATGCTGCGGGTACTTGACATGGTTTGTTATATCGTCTTATCACTTATACTATTATATTTTTATTTTATATTATTGTTTATTATGAAAAACGAATAATAATTGATTATCACAGTTGTAAAAAAATACCATAAAACTTAATTTAATGATATCATTTTTGCTCTGTTGACGTGGAAAATCATAGATTTTATCACTTTATTGTAAGAAAAATAGGAATATTTGTCACTATTTGGCGTCGTTTTCGATTGATTGTAATAAGTAGTGCATTGTTGAACTGTCAGAGACGTAGATTATATGATTTATTTTCAGTTCTTTTGACCCAGGGACACTAAAAACAGAGGATTTTCGCTAAATTATATTAAAGATAGCACTGTTTATTAATATTTGGTGTCATTTTATTGGTTATATTAACTGTGAGTATGTTCATTTTGTTTTTAAGATTGGATCAAAAGAAAGACGTTTGCACTATCAAAGTTTATTGTATTAATTATGACGTTATTTGTGTTGTAAGTTTCCAACAAAGCTCTACAAACTTTGGCTCTTTCTTTGGTTGGGGTTGGAGCGATCTTATGAGGTTACCCATGTACATTTAATATGAGCATCAAATCGGTCTCCTTTACAATGTTTGCTCCGAAAGATATAATCTGGAATGCTGAATTTTATTCGCAAATATTCTTTATAAAGTGTTTTGATTCCGGTGTTGTTTCTAGCAGTTATCCCTTTAAATGTTCTGGTGGCTCTGGAAATTCATCAAGACGCAACGTTTCCTCCCGTACAATAGATATTTTATCTTTTGACTTTAAGGCTTTATAGTAGTTGCGTTGCATTGTCAGAACTCCTATTGCTACGATGTCATGGCATAATCCAATACACTCATATTTGAATTTGGCGGTCGAAATTGTGTATTTTGGAAAAAAATATTCTTTTTCTACTCCTCCCTAATCTCATCCATACCGATTTAGAACCAAATATGTAGAAAGCTCTAGAATTTCAAGATGGCCACCGAAATTTAACCCTTTAACTTTCGATTCGAGTTTAGAGCCTCCATACCAATTTTCAACTAAATCGGCGCAGAACTCTAGAAATGTCAGATGCCCACCGAAAACGTGCATTTAGGCAAAATATTCGAATTGAGCTCTCTCCTAATCTTCCTTACATTGATTTTAAACCAAATCGGTGGAAAACTCTAGAATGTCAAGACGATCATCGAAATTTTGAGTTTTGTCTTTAGACTCGAGTTCAGCTTCCCCCTAACCTCCGCTATTACAATTTTATACCAATCAGTGAAGAGCTCTAGTAATTTAAGGTGGCCGCCGAAATTATGAATGTTCCCCTTTCTATCAAAATTTTGGTGAATGATGCATTACATCCAAATTTATATATAAATAAGTTTTTAGAAAACCAAAAAATTCTATTGGTTTTTTAAGAAAAATAAACTACGAACAGATAGTGGTGTATGTCTATGGAATGTCGTACAACATTTAAGTATGAGAATAAAAGATAATGGAACGAAACAAAGAATTTCAACTTATAACTGAAGCCGAATGAAGGTGGTGTTCCATTTTTGTTCGCAGAACGTGTGATTCCCATTTTTTAATGCAAATTTTATGGTTAGCTGCCTCCAGTGACCTCAGATGTTAAGTTGAAGTATACCACATTGCACCTATTAAATAACTATTCTTTGCTGAATTTACTTCAACTCTGTATCTCATTTCAATGTTGAGATACTTCATAATAAAACATATAAATACGTCCCTCCATATTTATACGTAACATAATATGCCCCGTACATTCTCAAAACAAAAATAGCGTCGAGAAGATATGTACGCACTGTTCTCAGAAAATCCTTGATTCCTAAGTGCGTTATTGGTGGTACCCCAATTCTCAAAGTGGGTTTCTGTGACCTACATACCCATTTTATATAATTTCGCTGACAGTACAGTTGTAGCTTACGTTAAAATAAGCTCGAATTGCAAAGAAAACAGTCTCGGGAAAACAAAAGCATTTGTACGGAAATAGTATTAAGCGAATAAGTAGGTATATTTATATTCCACATGTACGTAATGTACAGTCGGAACCCGATACTTCAGACCCAGGAAATACAGATGTTCCAAAATATTCATCGTTTGATGTTCGGTTTGTTATTATCATTTGTTTTTTTTTTAATAATATTGTCTTATATATATAAGAAAAAAAAATTGGTTGAGTTTTAGTTTTATTTCATTGACAAACATCATCATAATGGTACCATGTCTCTAGTTTTTTCCAGCATGTTAGAACCATTAAGAAGAACGGCTGTGCGGCATGTTTAATATAAAACTTAATTTTGGATTTGAGGCCAAAATACTCACCTAAACCCAATGATCTTTTTTTTTCATCAAAAGTATAAGTAAAAGTAAAAGTATAGTAAATATCTAATACGGATTAGATTATTTATTTTTGTATTACATTATAAAATATAGGCCATTAAAGGAATTGATTTTTCGCGATTTTAGAGGCATCTTAAACAATCTGAATCCCGTATGTAATTTACCTGCCCATGTTTTGTTATAAATAAACCCTGAATAGAAAGTACACATCTCTTCATTCAAGTAGCTAGTTACCTATTCCGATCATAAGGCTGCAGCCGACCCATTGACTTTGAGATTAGAAACGCAATGTTTTACTAGCTGAGCTAACCGCAGTGGAATCTGGGATCAGTCCTGCTTCTGGCCCCGAGTTGAGTTTGTACTGCCTTCTTTTCACCAACCCTCTTCTCCCCCTTTTTTTCGCCCAACCGTAACACTGGCGGCCAACTTGGGGCCCCATCCTCTCCTCCTTCCTTAAACTGCCAAGTCCTTCTTCCCCTCTTCCCCTCGGTAACTCTGGCGACCGACGTAGATTTGTCAGGTTGTTTCCTCGACACCATAACAAAATATATACACATGTTTCTAAAACACCAAGCTTCTGCCGCTATCCGAACGCGTGTTTTAGATAACTTTCGATGTGTATTTTACAAACGTGACTATATCGCTTTCTTCAAACTTGTTGAACTGATAGAAGAAAGCAAACTTTACAAAAAGCATACCCAGGTCGTATAATCGGCAGGCAAATTATATTGGGACCTCGAAATCCGCCATGTATTCGAATAAAACAATGAAAAATCTTGTATTTTTAACCATACCGTATTGGACAGTTTGGTATTTGAAAACCGGAATGGTCAGCCGCCATCTTGTCCATGCAGTCCATATAATAGAATACCCGATTACTATGTTTAGTTTTAGGTTTAGGGAGACGAGTAATCGAGTTATACTGTGTTCAGTTTTTTGGAGACGAGTTGTATTTTCCATTATTTTCCGCCCGAGTGCCGGTGGCATTTGGTAAACTGCACTGCGCTCTGCAAAGTGAATTCACTTGTGTGTGGAATTGTTATTGTAATTGAAAATGCTTTTAAACATTGATAGAAAACACCCAAGACGGCCTTGATTGTCGGATAGAATATTTTGACGTTGCTGGTGGCCGGGCGTCAATAGACGCAGTTTTGCTAAACCCAAGAAGATGGACAACGAAAAATGTAATTGGTCAGGGGGTATTGGTTTTAAAATAATAATTAATATAGTAATAGAATTATAAAATCATCAAACATATTATGGCGGACGCTAACGCTTAATTGACAGTTCAGTTGACAGCCGTACTCGCGCCTGTACTGTGTCTGTGCTGTTCACGGTGTAATGTGAATACTTGAGTCTGTGCCGTTCCTGCACTGTACTTCACGATGCTGTTATATGTGAATAGACCTTAACACACAATGTTCACGTTCTTTCTGAATCGTACTCTTGTATTGTATTATGGTTTTTTCCGTTAGTTGTTACTGTAGAACTCCATATTGTTAGTAAAAATTTAAAACAATCTCAAATGTAAATAAGTACTAAAATATTACAGGAAAGTTCTGCTAGTTTGCGTTTATCATTATTTATACATTGTTACGTTTACTGTTATGTGTTCAATTGGTTAAAATAAAGTAGTTTTTAATGGTTTTGTTAGGTTTTATTATTGTTAAATTAATCGAGAGCGATGATATTCGATGGTCACGCGAAGACTGACAATGGACGATTAATGATTATGAATTATTTTCATATAGTTTTTTTTGGTATTTTTTTAAATGTGAAGATCACTATGAGTGAGACTATGGCATCCCCGTTTCTAGTATGTTGAGAAACTGAAAGTAGTGAGGAGAGAAAGGAAATGGAAAGATAAAGGTGGGCATCTTGAGTCTTCAACGTACATCTTCAACGGGCATCTTTATTCTGAAGATTCCCATTGTAAGCTGAGACTGATCTGGTCTGAAATAAAAAGTGGGATCAAGTTATATTCAATTAAATAAAATCAAAATATTTATTATATCGTTTCACCTAAATAGGCTTCACTTGCGTGCATTTTATAATAACTTAATGTGGATAGATGTTTCTACAAAGATTACGAAAACGTGACTAAAATAAATTAGAAACTTGTCGTTTTTTTATAATAAAATTTAAAAATCCGCGTTTTTACCTCGTAACGTCACTATTCAAAAATGTCCGATTAATGATTTTATTTATTTATTTTCATAAAATTCCATATTGATTTTTTTCTTCTCAATGTAGCAACACTGGAACTTCGTTGAATTTGGACGTTTAACTGACACTTGACGATCTGACATCACTTCACTCCTAACGAAATTATAAAGTAATCTTTTAGATGTGAAAAATGATTGAAATTGATTTTGTTCAGGGTCAGTCTGTGTACCGTTATATTTTACAGTTGAGTATTCTAATAGCCTTCTTAGAGCAACAAAAATGTTACGGTAGCTCTTTTTTTCTGAATATTTATTAAATATCCATATAAGCACGTATTTCATAATATGCATAAAATTAATGAAAAACATTTTTTATTAGTTTTTTTACAATGAAGAACAACTATTTCAGACAGCGGAGAAGAAAAATCAAGCATTTCAATTCATTTAAAAGTTGATAAAGTTTCAAGTATTTGTAAAGCTTTTAGGTGCCATTTTTATTTACGAAAAAAAACCCAGACTAAGAATCTAAAAACCTATGTTAGGTCTAATTAATAAATTGTATTATATTTAAAATAGGTTTAGCTTCGTAGTTTGGATTTAAAAAAAAAAAAAAACCTATTTTAGGTCTAATTAATAAATTGTTTTATGTATAAAATGGGTTTTAGCTTCGTAGTTTGGATTTTTTTAAAAACAATAAACAAAAATAACAAAAAAAAGACATGTGCTCATATGCATATTTACTCCTCAGAATTTTGACAGATGTTACGATGTGATGTTTATTCAATCGTACTTCCGCCTCGGCGGCTTATCTACATAACGATGATGGTGCAAAAATTCATAAAATCAAAGTACAATTTACATCAGAAAAGTTGAATAATATCAAACAAATGGTACAAAATTCCGTTTTCTTTGAAGTTGAAAATTATAATAATCAGTAAGATAGAACAAGGAAAAACTAATTTGATGAGATGTAACATTTTTGGTATGCTTCGTTATTTTCCTATGCCATTCATATAGAATAAGTATTTTTAAAAATAATAATTTTTGGATAATTATTTTTTTTCTGCGATTGTGAATTATGTCCCCTCCTTCCTGTTTTGTAAAAAATGGTCAGATTTTGCAAAGTCAAATTTTAAAAAATCGCCCAGGTAGAAAAACTAGTTTAAAAAGCAAAAAAAAAATTGTACAGAATGTCTTAGAATTGTTGCCTGAGCAGAATTTTTAAAAAAAATATATGATGCAAGTGGCCTATTGCGTAGTTGCTCATCTCGTTACATGACTGCCCGAGTGAGATGAGTGGCTTATGTTTTAATTTTTTATACAATTTTGTGAATTAATAAATCGATATAGTACTAAGGATCTGCCATATCTAATACAATTGATATGTTTTATATAATGTCTTGTTTCAATGCGGATCAGACTTTTTGATATGGTGTAATTGTTTTTATATGAAAGAACTAACTTGTTTGTTTTATATCAATGGACGCGAATCATAAATGGAATGCGTTGCTTTCCGTATTTTCTTTGTTGTATGCAAAAATGAAATATGCATCTCTTAACACGGTTTTCCATGTGCTGCTTTACATTATTCTATTATGTGATTTTTGTGAACTTCTTTTATATGGCTATGTGCTTTGCTAGATTAATTTATATGGAAAACTATAGTTTATATTTGTCATTGTCGATGTTCATACCGCTCTAGAAAGAAAACTGTCGTTGCTAATTTACGTAATACCGTTCAACTTCTAGGACCCACATAGGTAAATAAAATTGATTTTCTATTCACGAAAAAAATTCGATGGATGAAATCCACTTGGTGGGTCATTCGAGTATTAGGGGTTTCGTTACAAAGAACAGCACCCGTTTCGTTACAGCGCCCTTGAGGTGATTTTTCACAAAAACGGCGCTATACAAATCATCCAACTATTATTATTAGTATTATTATTATAAAGAAGATCATATCTGAGGTACAGAAAATTCAAAATAGGACCCTGCGTAAAATTTTTGGCTTGCTATGGGATACACCCGCTAAAGATATTTACCGGCACGCACTTCTAATACCATTTAAGAAACCATAAGATAACAAACACTATCATAGATATATTTCAATGCCATACTCAATCATAACTAACTAACTAACTAACTAACCATCACGCCGTTTCCCCGCAGGGGTAGGCAGAGAGGATGAACCGCCAAACAACTCGATCTTGGCATACACTTCTTGCTTCATTCACATTCATACAACGCCTCATACATTCTCTTCTGTTATTCCGACTTCCGACATGGCCCGACTCGAGTATTTGATTCACTTGATCGTGCCATGTCTTCCTCGGGCGTCCCCGGGCTCTTCTTCCATTCACATTCGCGTCATATATTCTCCTTACACTCCTTTCTTCGTTCATTCATCTACATGCCCAAACCATCTAAGCGTCCCTTTCTTAATCTTGCTCACTACGCTTACATCAGCCTTGCATTCTTTACGAATCTCAACATTTTTCACTCGATCATACATGGTTTTACCACACATTCGTCTCAGAGATCTCATTTCTACAACATTCAGTCTACTTTCATCCTTCCTCTGCCAGTTCCATGCCTCACTGCCATACATCAAGGTTGGTATCAGCACTCCATTGTGGACTGCTAGCTTCGCTTCCATGGACAACTTTTTTTTTGCGCCAACCGCGTTCAGTCCTCCGTTAATGGAGTTTCCTGCATTCACCCTTCTTTCAATATCCCTATCAGTCTTTCCATCTCTCGTAAACATACTTCCCAAATACACAAACTCATCAACCTGCTCCAAGTATTCATCATTCACAACTATATTGCATACTGTTTTCGTACTCTCTTTCAAACACCATGACTTTGGACTTATTTACATTCATCATTAGCTCATTCTTCATACATACTTCGTTCATCCTAGATACGAGGGACTGTAGATCTTCCATTCTGTTAGCAATCAGCACCGCATCATCAGCATACAACAGACAACATACTTGCAGACTACTCATTTTCGCGCCCAGGCCCTTAATAAACTTAACCATAACCATGACGTTTACTAACATAATACAGGACAACACCACAAACTACACATATCAAAAATACACACGAGAAAATACGGGTTGAAATCATTGGAAAACATTGATTACACCAGTTATAACAAATTGCCTAAAGAATAAAGACATGTGCACGCTTCTAATAGATCTTGAAATGATATTCCAAAGTCCTGTTTTTTTAATGCCCTTTGGAAAATGATTTATTATAAGTACCGCCTCTGTTCTGATGATCGTCCTACTAACCTTTATAGATTCTGATATAGGTATACTTTTTTTTCTATCTTGCAAAACACAGTTATGCATTTTTACTTATTTTCATTATTTCGCGACTGTACCTTTACATATTTTTTGGTAATTATATTTTCATATATATATTTACTTTGAAAACTTTGCGAAACCAAATATTACGTTCCAATAATGCACGTCTCATAATGAGTTTGATTGATAACTCATGGGAGTGCAACTTCGTTGTATGACTTATTTGAAAAAAATTTTTTTTGACCAATTTCATCAGAAATAAAGAATCATTGAACTTACATTAGGCATACGGTTACGCCCACAACGCGCTTCTGTTTGTTTATATCTTCAATACTGGCAGGTCATAGTGTTTGAAAGAGAGATACTGAATACTTGGAGCAGGTCGGTGAGTTTGTATATGTTGGATGTATGTTTTCGAGAGATGGAAATACTGATAGGTATATTCAAAGAAGGGTGAATGCAGGAGACTCCATTAACGGTGAACTCAATGCGGTTGGTGCTAACAAAAAGTTGTCCAAGGAAGCTAAGCTAGCAGTCTACAATGGAGTGCTGATACCAACCCTAGTATGGCAGTGACGCATGGAATTGGCAGAGGAAGGATGAAAGTAAACTGAATGCTGTAGAAATGAGATCTCTTAGGCGAATTTGTGGTAAAGCCATAAATGATCGTGTAAAAATATTGTGTTTCGTAAAGAATGCAAGGCTGACTAATGCGCAATGAGTAAGATTAAGAAAGGAACGCTTAGATGGTTTGGACATGTAGAGCGAATGAAGGAAGAAAGGAGTGCAAGAAGATGCGAATGTGAATGGAAGAAGTGGCCGGGGACGCACGAGGAAGACATGGCGCGATCAAGTGAATCAAATACTTGAGTCGGGCCATGTCAGAAGTCGGAATAATAGAAGGGAATGTGTTTTCATTCATTTTTTTATTTATTTTATTTTAGTCGTTCGTACATTTAAGTTTACGAAATAACTAATTATAAGTCTTATACTATTACATATAAATATGTAGATAATATTTCCTGCACATCTATATGATAATAAAATGATTATTTAAAAACTAATGGATTTTTTATTTTTACAATTTATTTTAAATTTATTAATTGGTGTAATTAGACTGGGTCCCGCATGAGACGATGTTTGAATATGATTGAAGCAAGAAGTGTATGCCAAGATCGAGTTGTTAGGTAGTCCGTCCTTTCTGCCTACACCTGCGGGGAAACGGCGTGATAGCTAGTAGATAGATAGTTAGTTACTGACAGTCCATGCCTTTAGGATAAACTTAAATCTCGAAAACATTCCAAATTATTCGTTTATAGACTAATATTTTTCTTTCTAGAATGATATAAAAAAATGTGTTGTCGACTTAATTCCCCTCTGAATTTCACGGTAGATACAGGATTTTTTTAATATTTACTAATATAACATAATCTTTAATAATTCTTATTTACCGTCGTATTTATTACAAAACATTGAAAAGGAATATTTTTCTCCAAGCTCTTAAAAATTGTGTCTGTTTTATGTTTTAATTAGGGATTTAAGAGAACTTGTTAATTGTGTTTCAGAATTTTGTAATTTGTTTGAAAACATTATTTTGACTTCGTTCTGGCATTTTTGATACCATTGCCGATTCCAAATACTCAACTTAAAGTTGTTCTTTGATCTGACATATTAATTAAATAATGATTTCTAAGTATTTATTAATCATTAAAATTACTCGAATAAACGTTGTTCCACTTGGTGTGGGTTATACAAAAGGAAACTAGAAAAATGTAATATAATTTAACTATAAAACTCTATAAAATTCCTTATATAACTTATAAGGTTAACTCTCCATAGCCAATGATGGAAATGACACTGTGAGCTGAAAGGTTGCGTTGAAAGTTCAGACGAAAAAAAAATCATGAGGCAAGGGGTCTGCGTTGGAAAGTTTTCACTGTATTTTAAAACAAGTTAATCCTTTATTTTTAAGATCCGAAATGAAGAAATTCAAAGATCTATTGATATGGTCAATAAGAAAGTAGTATGAAATAGGATATACTACTTCGCAGGTTTAGGCGTTTACGTACTAGGACTCGGTATCGAAAAGTGGAACAGATTTAGATGGATTTATTCGCTGGAACTGCCATAAACTGCAGGAGAACATGTCCCGATAGCATTACCACTGCCAAATGTCTGAATCAGTGGTGCTTCAGTTTTTTTGAGGAAGTTAGTGTTGGAAAAAAAATGCTACTTATGTGTGTGTTTCTATTATGAGGAACATTTCTGATAAAAAAACTATAATATGTCATAAAAATATTTCTATCAAAATAAAATGAAACGTTGTGTAAAATAATGAAATATATTTTAGTACCTGAAATGAAGGTAAATCTCATGTTTTTTCCAGATTATGATAATTCAGCAGTAGTCGATTGTCAGTTGGCAGTATTTTAATATTGAAACATCCAATTAAGCGGTAAAATGTACCACTGTTTATAATTAATATAATAATAATAATAATAAAGAGTAATAATTACATATAGCTTATCTTGCAGATAGTCAATATATTGTAAGCACTACTTCTTTGTCATGTTATAACACTATGTCATAGCATACGAGTATAGGTTTAGGGTTTCACCGATGACACTGATTCACATCGACAAAATAGCTTATTCACGTATTATTCACGTGCGATCAAAGCGACACATTATGTTTGAAAAATCGCCTTCAACGTGATTTTTTTACGAAAACGGCACCGCTTAAATAGTCCAATTATTATCTTGCCACGCTGATATTGCAAATTTGTGTACAGCTTCCAAAAGGAAAATATATACTACTCAAGATTGCAAGGATTTTTTTTATCTTCTTTTTTTTTCATGTTTAAACTGTTGAGCACAGTTTTAATAAAAAGTTAATTTTTATTTTTAAATATAATTATTTACATAAAAAAAGGATTTACTTATTAAAAATATTTCTACCACGCAATTATTATTACACGTGATAACTTTTGCTGACAGCTGTTAGATAGATTTAAAACTCAAGAATAAATGAATTAATGAACAAAAGTATAATATATATCTAATAATATAATATTATCAATTGCATAGTGTTGTCATTTATTAATGTCTACAGCAAAGGAGAGAAATATCTAGTATTTGTTTGATAGGCATTAATATAGAAAATGTCTTTTATCCCCCTTGTCGATGTAATAATGTTAATTTGTGATAAAATGTTTGGTGTATCAATTGATGCATGTGAAATAATACAAATTAGTATAATTATTCAGGAAAAACCCTTGCTTCTTCCAAAATTAATTTGAAAATACCCACTTTAATGATCTTTAGTCAACTTTAAACCATATATTAAAAATTGTAATAACCCATTGCACGAATAACCTTGCGGTTATTCATTAAAATCAAATGAAAAAATAAAACTTTTTTTAACCACTTTTATTTTTCAGCTTTATCTATCATAAGTAATCATATTGATTTTAATATAAACCGCAAACCCACCTATACCGATACAATAATTCATAAGACCTCCAATCACCCCGTCTCACAAAAACATTCCGCTTTCCATTCCATGATACATCGCCTAGTTAATCTCCCAATGTCTCCCGACCGCTTTTTTCCAATATAAAATGAGGAACAGTCGTTATAATTAAGTTTCTATATGCCAGAGTGAGTCAATTTATGGTATATGTATGTCTTTAATGTTTCTCAAAAAATTTCCAAGATTATTCCTTGTATAAAAAATCCGGTTTAAAATAGGGAGATTTTTGGAGAATTGAACTGAAAAAATATTTATGAATAAATTTTTTCGCCATTGTTTAATATCATTATAATTATTTGTATTATATTATCTTATCTTTTAAAATTTTGTAAAGTTTTGTTTAAGATTTACAAACCTATTAGCCAAAATTTAGGCTTATATCCATTATTTACAGTTTTATTTTTGTTTTATTATTGAAAGCTCATATAGACAGTTATTATTAGACATTGGGAGATTAACTAGGCGATGTATCATGGAATTGAAAGCGGAATGTTTTTGTGAGACGGGGTGATCGGAGGTCTTATGAATTATTGTATCGGTATAGGTGGGTTTGCGGTTTATGTTAAAATCAACATGATTATTTATGATAGATAAAGCTAAATCCAAAAAGTTCAATGTGGGTTTGTCTATTTCAATTGTAAATTTAACTTGATTATAAAAGGAATTAAAAACGTTAAGAAAGGTGTTGAGTTGACTTATAGATCCTGTCCAAATGTAGAAAATATCATTCACATACCTCTTCTACAGCAAAACATATTTTTAAAGAGTGTGTGTCGAATTTAAAACAGTTATTACCAAATCACTCGTAAACATATCAGCAATTAGAGGACTGGTAGGGGCTCCCATTGGTAGTCCATCCCTTTGTTGATATTATTCTGAAAGTAATTTTGATTTAAAACTAAATTAAATAAACGTGTGAGGTCATTAGAAAGGTCTATAGGCAATTTAGAAACCATCAATAATTTGGAAATAATTGTTTTACTTTCTGTTAGGCACATCAGAGGACACAAGTTTAGAATTACTGGGGAGGACTAAATTTTTCAAGGAATTGATCAGTTCATAGGAGTTCTTAATTGTATATTTGGGTCAAACATATCAGCAGTACTAAATAAATCTGTTATTAATGATGATAATTTAAAACTTGGGGAAATACATGATAAAACTACAGGCCTAATCTTTGTTCCGAAACCGGTCGGTGTGAAAAATAAATGTGGTTAAAACAAAGTTTGATCGCTTTGATTAGATTAGTGTAATAACCGTTAAAAATATCCAACAATTTACTCGGAAATGAATAAGGGCATTGATAATCAGAGTAAAAGTGAGTACCTATACAGAAATAGTATAAATATATCGTCTGTAAGAGCCTACACCACAGTTTGATAATACCTTCAGAATGAGAAATAGCTGTCACGCATCATAATAATTACTTTGGAAAAAAAAATTAAATGACATAAGTGCTAACTTTTCAAGATTATTTGACAGTGAACTTGATCCTTTAAAAGATTTTTAGCTAGAAAATTCTCATTCTGTAAATAGATTGTGGGGGCAACCACTGGCCTTTCACTGGTATAATCCAACCAAATGGAAAGCTGTCCGAGCTGCTGACACCGAATGGATGAAATACTAGCACAGATGAAAATAACCATTTTTACGCGTATTTATTTTCACCGAACCAGTTTCAGCCTGCTATGTGCACCTGCTGCAGAAATTGTATGAAAACACATAACTTTGAAAATTGCTGTATTGTGAATCAGCTAAACGGAAATCTGTCAATTATAATAATTTTTTTTATCTTTGAAGATATTAATAACAACTCTCAAAATGAAAAATGAAACAGAAAAGAAAATAAAAACGGTAGCAACTGGGACTCAAACCCACGACCGCGTGATCTATCCGGGACCTGATAGACCATGGCGTCTTGGGTTCTATAAATTATTAAAAAAAAATGAAACAATTATAATGATAATAATATTATTTAATTCAGCGGAAAAAACAGTCTACATATAACGCGGTCAAATAAAATATAAGATTAATATTAAAAAAAAGAAAGAAATCACATGATAATATAAAATAGTCATACAAAAAAAATTAATTAATATTCTATATTCTTAAAAGCGGAGTCAAGCAAGGGGGTAGTATGTCTCTCAATCCATTTAATATATACGAGTACATTAACGACCTCCATTAAAGAGCTTAACAACTAAAGGATTGGTTGTCATATCTACGGACAAAGGAGTAATAACCTCAACTACGCCAATGATATAGTATATAGCACCATCGATTAATGCGATGAGACGACTGGTGCGTATATGTGAAGAGTAAGGAAACTTACTTAACTTCTGGATAGAGTCTCGGATATACCTACCCGATTTTTATTTATATGAGACATCTATTGACTTATTTTACAAATCTGGAAAGAGATATTCAAGTTTTTTATAACTTGTTGAAGTTTGTAAACCTCATTGTAATATTTTAATCATTGAAGAAGATAATATTAACACATACCAAATGAACCACGAAACCGAAAAAACTAAATAAAAATCGGGTAGGTATATCCGAGACTCTATCCAGATTACAATTGAGTTCTGGATGAAACTTTGCAATCAACATAAGGATAGCAGCCAATAATATGGGATTTATAAAAATGGAGGATAATATTAACAAATCTTGAACATGAAGTATGATATCGGTGTAAATGGCGTAAATTGAACTGGTCTCATTAGCTAAATTGGTTAAGCGGTTACCCCGGATAGGTAGAGGTCCTGGGTTCGAGTCCCAGATGCGACTGAAATCTTTTTAATTTCTGTTGTTTTTTCGGTTTCGTGTTTCATTTGGGATGTGTTAATATTATATTCTTCAATGATTAAATATTACAATGAGGTTTACAAACTCCAATAAGTTATAAAAAATAAATTGAATAAAAAATAAATATATCCTCGTATCTGCATCTGTGATGTAAGGGTGCGCTGTGCCACTGGGATAATGCCTGGATGAGAGTATTCTCGGATTTCCAGAAGTGCAGCTCGCATCAAAGCGGCGAACCCATGTATCGTTCCAACACAAACATCTGCGAGGCGCTGCGTTGCAAGGGAAAGCCGTCAGGTGCACATAAAATGACATTTTATGTGAATCTGACCCAAAGTTTGTACAATTTGTAGGAGTCTGTACCAGTACCAGTCTGAAGATGTCCGTTATAAGGTGAAACCGATCCGGTCTTAAATAAACACGTGGAAGAATGTGATAAAGTTTTCAGTAAAAGAAAAAAAAACATTTTGTATTATTTTACTTTAATGTGTAGTGCCTCCAAATCATGATATATTTTTATTGAAAATAAGTTAAAAAAAGTGTTACTAAAAGCTACAAGTAACATATTAATTTGTTTCTGGTCAGAGTTATTATAGGAATCAAAATATAACAGGATATAAAAAAAAATTAGGAAATAAATTTCAATTTTCTAATTAATTATTGAAGCCTGTAAACCTCATAAATGATAATGATAAAAAATAAAATATTACAGGAATTAAAAATTTACCCCATCAATTTATGTTCGTTTCAAAGGAGTAATATTTTTTCTTAATTGAAAAGGTATTAAAAAATAAAATATCAATTTATTTACATATTTCAAAGGACGAAGTATCCGGAGGCGTATTTTCGTTTTTATCAAAATCCTAATTTGGTATCTTAAAGCTCCACTGTTGTAATCTTTTTCCATGAAAAACGATGGAATATTGCGAAAAAAAAAAACAATTCAAGTGGGTTATTATTACGAACAGCTTTATTGTTAATCAACGTGTATAGAGGCTTTACGCAGGTTAAATTCGTGGAGCCCTTAATTTTGAATTTTGAAAGCTTCGTTATTTAATACGAACCACTGGTCCGACAATATATGATTTTGCGAAAAAAAAATTCACGCGGAAATTTCAAAGAATAAATAATTACGGAGCTTAATTTTTAAATGTAATTTCAATGAGTAAATCATTTTTAAATATTTTTCATTTATAATATTTTGTACTGAATTGGATGACAGTATTAATTTAATGCAGATGGCATTGTTTCCCATAACATCAAAATATTAGAAATTACATGAAAATGATTTTTTGGATGAACATAATTATTTTGTCTACCTTACAACCTTATTATAAGTTAATTAGGAGGCAGAATTTTTGCCAATGCGCTCATATTTAATTTCACAAAAAGTCAACTCTCTCCAAATGAAAATCTAATCGATCTTTAAATTGATTTAGATTGATAACATCGGTAACATGTGGTGGATTTGTTTTTATGGATCCTCAATGTATCTTTCGTAGATTTAAAGTACTTTCATACACAATGAAGTCAGTTACCTAGCTCTCGGAATAGCTCTTCGATCATAATCTAAAAAAATGATTTGATTATTTCTCCATTAGATTTACAGTTATTAATAAGAAATGCTTTATTTACACCACTGTTATTAATATAAAAATATCAACACGTTTCGAAGGCAAAGCTTTCCTCATTAGGATTCACAGTAAAAAAATAAATAATGACAAGTATAGACAAATGATTAACATAGTAAATAATAATGTAAAAGTAGATAAATTACTAACATAAATGAAAATTAACAAGAAAAGATGAAAGTAGGTAAGTCATTAATTAAAAATATTTAAACTAATATTGAAAAAATAAATATAAATAGACAGATAGGGATATTGAAAGAACGGTGAATGCAGGAAACTCCATTAACGGAGGACTGAAAGCGGTTGGCGCAAACAAAAAGTTGTCCAAGGAAGCGAAGCTAGCAGTCCACAATGGAGTGCTCATACCAACCTTGATGTATGGCAGTGAGGCATGGAACTGGTAGAGGAAGGATGAAAGTAGGCTGAATGCTGTAGAAATGAGATCTCTGAGACGAATGTGTGGTAAAACCATGTATGATCGTTTGAAAAATGTTGAGATTCATAAAGAATGCAAGGCTGATGTAAGCGTAGTGAGCAAGATTAAGAAAGGGACGCTTAGATGGTTTGGGCATGTAGAGCGAATGAACGAAGAAAGGAGTGTAAGGAGATTATAGGACGCGAATGTGAATGGAACAAGAAGCCGGGGACGCCCGAGGAAGACATGGCACGATCAAGTGAATCAAATACTCGAGTCGGGCCATGTCGAAGTCGGAATAACAGAAGAGAATGTATGAGGCGTTGTATGAATGTGAATGAAGCAAGAAGTGTATGCCAAGATCGAGTTGTTTGGCGGTCCGTCCTCTCTGCCTACCCCTGCGGAGAAACGGCGTGATGGTTAGTTAGTTAGTTAGTTATGTATTATAATAAATATTGTATATACTTGTCATTACTATTTAGTATACTGTGTATCCTAATGAGGAAAGCTTCGCTTTAAAAACACGTTGATATTTATACATTAAAAACCGTGGTATAAACAAAGTAATTCTTAATAAATGAATTAAAAATATACTAAGTATGTTGTTAAATTCATTTATCAATAATGATGCCAAAAACTGAATACCAATAGTTTGAAGAAAATATAAAGTATTTCTTATTAATTTATTTTATTTGATTGTTTATAAATATTTTACGACATATTTTCCCCTTGACAAATCAATCTTTATGAAGACCTTATTAATTTAGCTTCGGTTCAGTCAAATTATTGGGGAAAATTTCCATCATAAGTTATGAAGTTTTTAAACTATCCGCTTGATTATCAGAAAATAAGACAAGACGCCATATAATATTGTTTATTTTTAATGTATATTATTTGTTAAATAAGGAAAAATATCTAAAATGGGTTCGGAAAATCACTAAACGGCATATTTGTGAAAATATTACGAGTACGCCAGTCATCGCTTTGATAACTTTCTGCAAAACCGTTTCAATATTTGGTGTGTCATGAAAGAAGGCTTCAAAATAAGATAGTACCGGCACTCAGCACGTAGGACGACTCGATGTAATAGGTTAGTACTGGCAAACGTTGGTAAACGTTGAAGTTTCTTTTTGTGAAGTCATAAAACGTGGTTTTGAACTCATGGAAGATTCCCACGAGTACCTCTCGTCGTAATATCACATGAGCTGCTTGTAGCTAAATCAAATACATAAATGTATTTATCATCAAATAATATTTGTTCTTGTAGAACTCAAGGGGATTGTGTTAACCAGGCTACTGTTCTAACCGAGATCTCAATGCAAGTCATCTTTATACGAGTGTATTTATGATCCTTTGAAAGTAAGTTACATTATATGATGACCTCAAAGCCATCGAAAGTTGAGAAGTTAATAGCTTCGATTGAGTTCTATACCAAGAATCTTGAAATTTGTTAGATTATGTAAATTAGAAAATGTTTTAAATTTGTTATCTTACATAAGGGGCTACTCTTTAAAGAATATTACAAATAAAATTAATAAGAAATATTTTGTGTATACCACTGTTTAATATATAAATACCAACATGTGTCGGAAGCGAAGCATTCCTCATCAGAATACAGTATACAATGAATACTGTGTATCCTGATGAGGGAAGCATCGCTTCCGAAACATGTCGATATTTAAATAGTAAACAGTAGTGTACACAAAATATTACTTATCAATTTTATTAATAGTGACACCGCAAAGTAATTTTACTTTTATTGAAGGAAGAATATTAGACAATTTATAAAAATTATTAATATTGTAGTTTAAAAACAGATGAGGCAAAAAATGGTATATTTATTTATTTCAGTAGCCTCGATAATATACATAATACATATACATAAGTGAATATTAATTTTTGCGAGGACTGCTTGATAGATGTGTTGTGTTTGTGAACATGTGTATGTGTATATAGTTTTAATAAGAATTACAGTTTCGTGCGTGAAACTCGACGGACACGAGCGGAATACCCGTTCACAGTGTTGAAGTTGGCTTCATGAGAACGGTTCGTTTCTCAGACTCATTCATCAAGACTCGTATAAGTCGCCTCGCATGTGGAACGAGCTACCGGCATCTGTCTTTCCTCCTTCATTTGATCAAATCCCTTCCTACAGCCCCTTTATTGAGTTATTTAAAGTTCCCTTGCCTTTACACCATACGGAGAAGGGTGCTCTTGTGAGGTATCGTATAAAGGTGTGTGTGATTTTGCTACATGCGTTCCTTGTATAATAGATATGATATCAAATTCATACATCTTCTTCCCCTTTTCCTACTCGGATCGTGGATCCATCGCATCGACAAGGCGTCTCCAGGCGTCCCTGTCCTGTCAACAGCATACGTTCATAGTAGGTTCAATCTCTCCTCGCACAGTCTCTGGAGTTGCTACTCCCACCTGTGTCCGGGGCGGCCCATTAAACGTCTGTAAATTCGTTGTTTTTTGGCCAATGGTCTGTAGTGATCTTTTTTGGGTTTTCTATTTTCTGCAAGGGAAATTTCGGAATCTTATTACAAAAAGCCATAACTAATGATTGTCTTATTTCTTTAAAATTGAAATTTAAATATAAACTTGAATTACGTCAAATAAAATCTGTGACTTTATTCTGCCTTCAACATCTTAGTTTGTTTGGCCACAGTATCAATATCGTGTTGTTGCACGCACCGAGTTTCCATTAGATTGGCAAATAAACATTGTTTAGGTATAATAAAATAATTCACAAGCTTCATCGCGTACACCATACATGTTGTAAACACACTTATTAGAGATATTTATGCGCTGATTGTATATATATACTCGTATATATTTGATGCTTTTATGTAAATATTTTGTTTGAGTTTATAATCATAAAAGTAAAGAAATAAATGCTTTTGAGATATTTTTGTGGAAAATAAGAGGGATTTTCGCAAAGTTATATGGTTCCCAGAGAGACTTGATAACAGACAAATAATATTAAGGATTAAAATATTCATCTAGAACCCAATATCTGGTCTATATTTCAATATTCGGATACCTACTCTTAAATTAGTTTACTACATTCAATTAGACAAAAAATAACGTAACGTTTTTGGCTTGCCATGGGATATATCCGATAAAGATATTTACCGGCACGCACTAGTAATACCGTTTAATACAATTTTAAATATGATTCAATGCAATACACAAATATAAAACTAAACTACAATCACGATGTTCACCCACATAGTATATAACAACACCACAAACTACACATATCAAAAATACACTCGAAAAATACGGACTGAAATCATTGGAATACATTGCCTACACCAGCTATAACAAGTTGCTTGAGGAATTGAGACATGTGTGCGCTTCGGTCAAATCTCGAAATGATGTTCTGAAACCTTATATTTGAAAATATTATTTGGAATGTGTGGTAAAACCATGTATGATCGTGTGAAAAATGTTGAGATTCGTAAAGAATGCACGCTTAGATGGTTTGGGCATGTAGAGCGAATGAATGACGAGAGGAGTGTAAGGAGAATTTATGACGCGAATGTGAATCGAAGAAGAAGCTGGGACGTCTGAGGAAGACATGGCACGATCAAGTGAATCAAATACTTGAGTCGTGGCATGTCACAAGTTGGAATAACATAAGTGAATGTATGAGACGTTTTATGAAAGTGAATGAAGCAAGAAGTGTATGCCAAGATCGAGTTGTTTGGCGGTCCGTCCTTTCTGCCTACACCTGCGGGGAAACGGCGTGATGGTTAGTTAGTTAGTTATTTGGAAAATCATTTATTATAGGCACCAACTCTGTTCTGTTAAGCTTTGTAGATTCAGATGTAGGTATACTTTTTTACCTCTTGTAAAACGTTATGTACTCGTATAGCTAATGTATCTGTATGTTTCGAGCCTGTATATTTACTTGTGTTGTTTTCCTGTTGTTCATGTAATATTTTTTTTTTTACATTTTCAAATACATAATTGCATTGAAAACTCTGTAAAACCTAATGTTATGTACCAATTATTAATAGTCCCATAACGAGTTCATTTGATAACTCATGGGAGTGCAACATCGCTGAATATCTTATTTGAAATAAAAAAAAGATTGATTGAAGAAGTTTTCGTATAAGTTAGGTTAGAAAAAATACAATTTACTTCTGAGCAAACTTAACTTTTTATTATTGCGCCTTTGAAGTAATATTTCACAAAACCGGTGCTATGAAATAATTTTATTCTGTGAACATTTCGACGAAAGTTTCGCAGGCGTAAAAGGTCAAAAAACACATAACCAATAACGCTCGTGAGCTTCTCGAAGGCAGAGTGTGTGATTAACTTGTGCGTATATTATGTATACGCGAGCTTTAGCGCTTCTGTTGGTAGTGTCGTGTATTTATTCTGGTAATAACTGTCTGGTCGTTAGATTTTTAAGGGCCCGTTCACACGACAGAAAACAAGCGCCGTAACGACGCATTGTCTGCTATTAGCTTTCCGTTCCCGGCTCCAGCTCCTAATGCACTGTCGATGGTGAAAGAATTATAGAAGATTACTAAAATGATACTTCATCACTTCTGTTTACATTTTATATTAGATTTAAGTAATACTGAAGTACTTTTTTTGGATAGAAACTGTGATGCAGTTGCGAAATCTCACGAACAGTGAACCCAGGGGTGAAACAACTAGTCAATAGTACTACTTTAGTCCCATTGCTCATTTCTCTAGACTCACTCCTGACATAGATGAACATATACCATTCCGAAGATGTCCGCGATAGGGTGAAACCGGTCCAGTCTGAAATAAACAAGTGGAAGATAGTTACAAAGGCCTTTTAAATAAAAATAAATCATATTAAAATGGAATACCCCCCTTAATTGACCGTTTCAAAATTTGAAATTATATATTTTTTTTTTACATGAATACCGCACAAGAGTCCCAACTGCTCCCAACTGCCTGGGGCCAATGAGACTATGGCATCCCCAATTGGGGAATGTTGTGAGTCTGAAGGTATTGGGGAAGAGGAAGGTAGTAAAATACCTGGCTATTCAGATCTGGTCACCAAACACGGCTGAAAGCCATTTCAAACAACGTTTCAATTCTGAATCGTGGTCTTTCACCAGGGCGATACTGAACGACGAACGTGCGCAAATATACTATATATTATTTTTAAATTAATCAATTGTGAAACAGCACAAATTAAGTAAATAAAATTTACTTGCGCACCCCGGGATTTGAACCCGCGGCCTCCGGATTTGTAGTCGAGAACCTTACCCCTCGACCACGGAGGCCGTCAATACTTATCCTTCTCGTCGAAAAATCAACGCAATCAACAAAAATACAGGTTCTAACGGAGATTTAAATGGCAGGACGACCAGTTTATGTAAATTTAGTGTGTTGTGAGTGATTAATTACAGTGAGTTCGTTTGATTGTTGTTTTGATTTCTCCACAGTCGTGTATTCGAAGTTAGCTTCCTGGTTCATAATGCACTGTGTATTCGTTCCCGGAGGAGGGTGTTCTGGAAAATACCGCAAGGGAGCACGTCACGCGTGGCGGGGGAGGATTGTTTTGGGTGACAAAGAGTGGAAATATTTTGCATTTGCCGGCGACGCGACTCCATTAGCTACTCGTGCATCTGGTGAGATATCTAATTCATTGTAGATTTGTACAAGTGTGGAGAATACTGTTTCTGCAATGAATTCAATGAAAAGCATACGAACGTGTTTATTGTATTTTCAATTATGTACACATAGTACAACAAAACCGAGGGATCAACTGTCGGAGGGATCAACCGTCGGAGGGATCAACTGTCGGGGGATCAACTGTCAGGTCACTATCAACTACGTGGGTCTGTATAAATACTTATGGTATTTTATTTCTTCCGGATACTATATAATTTAATATGAAACCATAATTTTTTCTTTTACCACTTTTTCGACCTTACTGTTTACGTCTATGTATACTTTTCTACATAACTTTCAATTATTTTTTTATGTGATAAATTTTGGTTTTGTTGTTTTTTTGTTGAACTTGTGTTGTTGCGTTATTTCTACTTCAGTTTTGTATCACTTGTGTATTGTAAATTTTCTCTTGTCCCAAAATGAGTTTCACAACTCATGGGATTGCTATGTAGCAAGACTATCGTCTTCGACTATAGGTAAGAATACAATTTAATTTATATTGAAGTTTGATAGAATTTGTCAAGTTTTTCCTACAGTCAATATGTGTTAATTGTCGGAAAATAGAAGACAAAAAAGAATATCTACTAAGAAAAGTAAAATAAGAGGCATGGACATCTTGTTGAGTTAATTGTAAGAAAAAATAAACTTTTTAGTAATACCAAAACCTATCCACTAACGTTTAATATAACTTGCATCCATTCGTGCGTCATTCAATGTTATTAGTATTTAATGAAAACCTAGTACATAATGTCAAAAAATATTTTCTTGCTCTTGATATTTGATATTTCCACCTACCTAATATATATATTTACATATTTAATTTTTTATTTGTATATGAAACTGCTCAAGAGTACTTCCTACTCCCAACCATCTGGAACCAGTGAAACTATGGCATCCCCAATTAGGGTATGTTGTGAAGCTGACGGTATTGAGGAGGGGAAGGAGATAGGGAAGAGAATACTGTGGTAAGGAAAGAACCTGTCTATTCAGATCTAGTTTCCAAACACGGCTACAGCCATTTCAAGCAACGTTTCGATTACGAAAGGTGGTCTTTCACCAGTGCGATGCGGACAGTATCTTCCACTCTGGAACATGCTGCAAATATACTACATATTATTTTTAAAATTATAAATTATGAAATTTATTCAAATGAAATTTACTTGCGGTTGCTGTTATTTGAACACGCGACCTCCGGATTAATCCGAAGGTCTCCATGGTCAACCACGGAAACCTTCTATTTGATTATTTACACCCTTGGCTCATACTAAATTGTTACATAATATCTAAAATGTTAATATAACTGAGTCTGCTGCTCACAAATATTTTCAATCGTACTTTTAATTAGCATACATGATATATATCTGTTATTTTCTAAATATATCAAGTTAGGTTATTTACCATGTATTTTCTTTCTCTTTTGGTATCTGTACTTTACATTTGTTTTTTTATACTCCTAGTTTATTCCAAATTGTCATATAATATTTTTAATTATTCATGCAAGTGAGTCTGCTGCTCATAAATATTTTAAGTGATAGTTTTAATTTGTATACATACAGTATGTATGTTATTTTCTAATTATATTAGGTTAGGTTAGGCAAGAAGAATGTATGACGCGAATGTGAATGGAAGAAGAAGCCGGGGACGCCCGAGGAAGACATGGCACGATCAAGTGAATCAAATACTTGAGTCGGGCCATGTCAGAAGTCGGAATAATAGAAGAGAATGTATGAGACGATGTACGAATGTGAATGAAGCAAGAAGTGTATGCCAAGATCGAGTTGTTTGGCGGTCCGTCCTTTCTGCCTACCCCTGCGGGGAAACGGCGTGATGGTTAGTTAGTTAGTTAGTTAGGTTATTAAGCGTAAAACGCACTTGAGGTGAACCTTCACAAAACTGCGCTACAGGAATGAACTATTATTTTATTGGTAAATGGTTTTATTAGATTCTATTTAATTTTATTTCATTCCAAACTATTATTTTTTCAAAATATATTTATAGTTCTTAAGTACTTGTGTTTTCATTTTTGAAAATATTCTACCCAAACAAACATTCTTCTTTTGAATATGTAATCTGTGGCTAACCAGAGTGGTATATCTATGGGCTAACCTAAATAAAACATGGGGGTTCAATGTTTCTCATACTAGTTTTAAAACGTTATAGCAACAGTTTTACATACTGGATTTCATTCGGTACTCTAATGAACTTCTTAACTGCTTTCAAGTACTCTCTAAACCTTCCCGGCACTAATAAGAAGAAACTATGCTATTTTCAGCAACACCGGTCGAGTAATTTTCGATAAAATCGAGGGCAGACTAACATTCATTTTATATATATATATATATAGATATAGGGTTTTACGTAGAGAGGAACACAACACGATACAGTCATTACTAAATATCGATTTTATTTTTTTTTGCTTCAATGACTAATGAAAAGTGTTTTCATAAAAAAATATAACGAAGTTTAAGGAGTGTTAAGTGTTTATAATATAGTACGCACAAAGAAATCCCATTAAAAGAAATCATTTCATTTTCTAGACTTGAGATAGCTTGATACTAACGCAACTGTTAGAAAGTAGATTAGGGGAAAATCGAATAAATCTTGCTAATGCTTTTTTAATGGAATATTCATGTTTCGCCACTCTTGAGTTTGTCTTACATTCATTTTTGGATTCAATTGTTTGCACAATTTTAACTGCTTCGCAGTAAATTTAATTAGAGAGTTTTGCATAAACGGAAATATGTGCCCACAAAGAATAAAACTACGCGAGCTTGGTGGTGTATGGTGTAACCAGTTCCTTACAATATAAGCTTCTAGTAAACCAGGAAATATTAGCATTATGAAGGAAAATAAGCATTTTCCCACAAAATTTCAAATCTTCGTGCGGTGAAGGCGAGTTGGCGGAGGTCGAAGTGGAATGTTGAAGTTGTTCAACCAGTCGAAAGCATCTGCAATCATTTGGTTCAGCACAGCTGTGCTTCCGGAAAACTGATAAAGGAGACATTCTTCAAAGATTTGGGAGAGAGAACTCTTGCTATTTAATAGTGTGGTTCACAACAGGGTGTTTGATCTTCATGTCCGAGGTCTGCCACTGAGTTCACCACGATTCTTCAGAAGATTGTAGTGACTGAAACAGACTATCGCCTTCATTCCAAAAGGTTTTCCTGGAAATGGGGCACATGGCCAGAAGGTTTGCAAGGACCTCTCGGTTTATTCGGGACCAGCGCTCTATTCACCTGACCTAATGTCACCTTATTGCTTTCCTACATTTTTATCGATGTCATACTGCGATTTGAGAACTGTTAGTATCATTTTCAATTAATTCTCATATATTTTTTGGCTAGTATTTTCTATATGATCACAACATTCTATCAGAAATTATTTGTAATCTAGATAGTGTTCCGGATATACCTATCCGATTTTTATTTATATGGGACATCTATTAACTTTTTCTACAAGTCTAGGATTAATATTATTTTTTTATTCATATTCCTTCTTCCTATTGCTTCACTATTAAAAAAAAACGTAAGGATGTATTATAATTGGTTTCGGTTGGCATTAAAACCATATAGATAAATAAAAAGTATTTGCTTTTTTCACTGAAAAAAATGCGCATATTTAGAGTAAAGTAATTATTTACTATTGTTGTACATAACGTATAACATTTCCGTTCACGTTAAACCAATGCATGCAGTTGGAACCTCATTTAATATGGGGAATATATAAATGTTCGTGAGACCATGCAAAGAATGAGGATATTACGAAGGAATTCGAAGCTGAGAGAGTAATGCAAAAGAAAAGGGCCCAATTTCGGTTTTTTTTAAGGATACGTCATTTACCTTATCCTTAGGGTTAAATGCATTTTGCTTAACTGCGATTCCGTTTACATGATAATGAAAATATATTTTTAAAGGAGTTTATAGTTTAATTATCACAGTATTATTAAAAATTATAGGTGGACCACACATACTTAACACGTGTAGTTTGTAATTACTTGTAGTTTTTTTATTTATTAGAAAAAAAGTTTAATCACTTTTATCTGACATTTCGGACATTTGGCAGAGGTATTTTTCAAACATCGCAGTTTTGTTAATTCGGTTCAATTATCATTACTATAGACAAATGAGAGATTAAGCAAATATCGATATTTTTCATTCATTAAATGACAGCTGTGATCGAAGAGAACCAGAACCGTACTAAAAAAGTTATTAAGCCTAAGAATATTGACAATGCCCAATCCTTAAAAAAACTAATTCAGGCCCCTGAAAATCTGAAAAATAAATGTCAGTATATTTTAAAAGACTAACTAACTAACTAACCATCACGCCATTTGCCGCAGAGGTAGGCAGAGAGAACGGACCGCCAAACTACTCGATCTTGGCATACACTTCTTGCTTCATTCACATTCATATATCGTCTCATACATTCTCATTCTATTATTCCGATTCCTGACATGGCCCGACTCAAGTATTTGATTCACTTGATCGTGTTCTTCTTCCATTCAAATTCGCGTCATATATTTTCCTTACACTCCTTTTTTCGTTCATTCGATCTACATGCCCAAACCATCTAAGCGGCCCTTTCTTAATCTTACTCATTACGCTTATTTTAGCCTTGCATTCTTTACAATTCCAACATTTTTCAAACGATCATATATGGTTTTACCACACATTCACCTCAGAAATCTCATTTCTAAAGCATTCAGTTTACTTTCGTACTTCCTCTGCTAGTACCATGCCTCACAACCATACATCAGGGTTGGTATCAGGATTCCATTGTGGACTGCTACCTTCGCTTCTTTGGACAACTTTGTGTTAGCGCCAACCGCGTTCAGTCCTCCATTAATGGGATTTCTTGCATTCATTCTTCTTTCAATATCCCTATCAGTCTTTCCATCTCTCGCAAACACACTTCCAAAAAATACAAACTCATCGACCTGCTAGAAGTGTTCATCATTCACAACCATACTGCACACTATATTGCATTGAATTTTAAAAGACGTGGCATGTAAAATACATATCTTTTATGAGAGATGACAATCAATCTATCAGCGGCATTCCTTTAACACCGATTAGATGATATACTCGAATATGGTGAAATTGTTGTTAACCACCACAAGAAACTAGATATTGTCGGTTGTTCTGCTAGGCGATTCTAAGTGTTTTGACCTTTCAAGTTTCAACCGGTCGCGGTGGGCAGTTCACGACTCTCTATATACAATATTTTTTGCCAAAACTATTTTGGATCTGTTTGCGAACTCGAGATAATAGTGAAAAGGAATGCACTGTCATACGCACGGATAATAGAAAAGCAGGAGTTGAGCATTTTTTTTTATAGTTGCATAAATACAGTTTATTTACAATTTTTTTATATTATATATAAATCATTAGTCAGTGTCACGAATATTGTTATCCATGGCACATAAATCAATAAAATAATTTACACTTTACAAATTACGTCGAATCAACTAAATTCCACAAATTTTACTCCCTTCAAACAGGACGGTTAATTTTTGATGAAACCCTTTTATTTAAAATTGTGAACAATGGTCTGGACTCACCCGAGCTAACCAATTTTATAAAATTCCACATATCCTCAAGACCAACCCGACAAATCTTTTTTTTCATTTGGTCGTAGGCAGAACTAACCTTATTAATTCCTCAATTACCCGAATATGTGCACAGTACAACACACATTTTAATAATGTCGACACTCTAAAAAATATTCTTCCGAAATATCGAACCGAAGTAATGCGTACGATCACAAATGGATGCACAAGCATTGTAGTATATATTGAGAGTATCTTCTATCCCCATCCTATCTTTCTCTTCTTATTCCTCTTCCTTAGTCAAATTATAAAATAAAACTCCTACCTCTAACCAACTTCAGGATAAGAAACTTTTTAGGCTTCACCTTGTTTTTCCAACTATGTATTTATATATCTTTGTTATAAAAGCTGTTTGTCTCTTACAAATAAATAAATTAATTATTTCTTCAAAAGATTTGTATTCACTTTGTGGCTTCATTATTAATAATTGATTTAAAAATTACTACTTAAAAAATTATTACTTAAAATCACCACTTTATTAAAATATACATATCCACATGTTTCAAAAGCGATGCTTTCCTTATGAGGAATATACAGAATACCAAAAAATAATAATGTCAAGTATAAACGTCAAGTATAAATGTCCCTGAAATGTGGCTCTGTGCCCTCTGTTTGGAAAAAAGCGGTCATTCATCCTATACCTAAGAAAGGTGACCGCTCCAACCCGGCCAACTACCGCCCCATAGCGATCACATCAGTTCTGTCCAAGGTGATGCAACGTGTGATCAACGACAAACTGCTTACATACCTCGAGAAGAACAAAATCATTAATGACCGCCAGTACGGATTCCGACGGAACCGCTCGTGCGGTGATCTTCTCGCGTATGTGACGCATGTTTGGGGACGGTGCCTGGAACGTTATGGTGAGATTCAAACAGTCTCACTGGACATTTCTAAGGCCTTTGACCGTGTTTGGCACCGAGGACTTGTCAACAAACTGCCTTCTTACGGACTTCCCGTTTCCTTGTGTACGTGGATTGCCGACTTTTTGAGGGAGAGATCGATTCAGACGGTTGCTGATGTTTTCATCTCTTCCTCGCATTCAATAAATGCTGGCGTCCCACAAGGATCGGTTCTATCTCCGACATTGTTTTTGTGCACATCAATGACCTCTTGACATGTGCACCAATCCATTGTTACGCGGATGACAGTACAGTCCATGATTGCTTTTTGTTTGACAAGCCCCCAAAGGGCACACAAACTCTAACGGCTCGGAGGGCTTTGAAACAGAGAATGGACGGTTACCTTGAGAGGGTCTCCTCTTGGGGTAAGAATAACCTCGTCGAATTTAATGTTTCAAAGACCCAATCATGTTTGATTACATCTAAAAGGGATCGAAATGACAATCTAGTCTCCTTTAATGGAAGCAATCTTCCCAACAAGCCCTCCATTGATATGCTTGGTGTAACCTTAAGTGACCAGCTCAGGTATGGGGGCTCCATCGAAGCCAGAGTAAAGTTAGCCTCTCAGAGCTGGGCGTATTGTACAGAGCCCACAGATACTTTAATAGTACACAACTGCTGACCCTGTACAAATCGCAAGTGCGCCCCATTGTAGAATTTGGCAGCCACCTCTGGTCAGGAGTCCCAAAATATCTGAAAAAAAACCTTGACTCTGTGCAGAAACGGGCGGTCCGTTTGATAGATTCGCCTATCTTAACAAATGGGTTGCAATCTTTAGAGCACAGACGTCGGGTGGGAATGCTGTCCTTGTTCTACCGGTATTTTAATGGAAGATGCTCCGAGGAACTAGCGTCATTGATCCCTTCGGCACCGGTGCATAGTCGGGAAACACGCCAAACGCGCGCCCAACATTTGCACACGGTTGACATTTGTGACATGAGAACAGGTCGCTTCTACGACTCGTTCTTGTGTTCAACAGCTCGGCTGTGGAATGATCTGCCGGCCTCTGTGTTTCCTCCATCCCATAACATGGGTCTCTTCAAGACCCAAGTTCACTCCTTCCTATCCTCTAAAGATCCTCCACACAGCATCCCCAAAGATGATATAGGCCTTGAGGGAAATTATTTCCTCCTTGGTCTCCTGTGTGGAGTTACTGTAAAAAAAAAAAAACGAATGATAAACATAGAACACAATAATGTAAGAAGAGACAAATTATAAGTAGGGGTAGTGATAGGGATATGGGTAGGGGTAGGGGTAGGAGTAACACATTACAACCTCAAAAATTTACTCCAGAACCATCCATAATCCCGGGTAACACCTAGTACTTCAGCTAGTATTATTATGATATCATATCACTTACGATATTATTTTTATGCGGTATTTTACTAGGCTGAAGACCAGAGCCGGTGGTACCCAGCTGAGCGTTTCCAATAAGTGTAGAAATAATAACACGATTAGCGTAGAGTGTATTCATTGACAAAATAATATTTTAGACTGGTAATTATTTACTGAAATTAATTTAACGTCTTTTACAGCATGAAATCGTTGCCCCCACTGCTACAGCCGGTAAAGTCGACCTTTGTTCAACTCTGCAGTCATGCCAGCAGTGTTAGAAATTATTCCAAATTCTATTGTCCTCTGTTAAACTGAGGTGGTAGAAACAATTGAATCGATTATCTATGCAGTTTAGCAGTACGCGTGTTGTCATCATAAAGGTTACACTACTGCGCGTTTGATGGTTCTAGTTTATTGAACTCCTCAATAATATCGTGTTTAGCCTTGACTGTATTCAGAATATCGATCAAATCCTATTATAATTGCAGACCACTGCATTCGAATACAAAACAAAAGGCCCCGATATCACTGTCCACTGTCCAGTGGCCCCCATTGTGGACAGGGTAATTTATGATTATTGTTATTGCCCGTTATGAGCACCACGACACAACTTGGCCTTTATTACAGACGTGATTTATGCGGCCTCCTTCTGAAAAATGGCAATGGAAAAAATTGAATTATTTCACGCAGGTGCCTGTGGGATTAGGGGCGATTATTTAATTGTTGAGTAAATTTATACACTCTCAATTAAAAATCAAACTGATTTTCTTCGTGAACGAATCAAGTTGGTCAGTGACTGAGTTGGCATCGCATCTGGGTCTCACCCAGGCTTCGTGAGTTCAATGCCTCAGCTGGCTAAGTCCTCCATCACGACACAATCAACTTCTTACGCATAATATGAGGGTAGTAAGAGATTTTCAAATATTGTCAGGTTTTTCGTAACCAGGAGATTTTTTTGTTTATTTGTGTTGTTTATTTTATAAAACTGAAAAATTATTCTTGTTTGAAATTTCTGGGTGAATAAAACAAGAAAGTTATTTTTATGCCTTGTTATTTCCTTGATTTTATTTATACTATTAATAATTATGATGTATTTTTTAAATTTTTAATACAAACTTATTACAAATTAATTTTTTTAAAGATTTTAACATTTTTAATTAACTACTTACCTACTTTCATAATAACTTAACGTTAATTTTTGTTGGTTATGTTAATTTGTCTATTATAACTTTTTTTTCCTATGTGTACCATTTGTCCATACTTGTCATTATTCTTTAGTAGGTAGTATTCTTTAGAATACGGTGTATTCTGACGAGTAAAGCTTTCGAAACATGTGCATATTTATATATTAAACAGTGGTGTACACAAAATACTTCATATTAATTTTATTACTCGACTATTTCCCCCTAGGTGTAGGCGGGCAGAATAGAACGCCTTACAACTTCCTTGCACACGATGCTTGATTTAACTGTGCCGTATACGTTTTTTCAGAATTAAGTTTCAATATATTAATTATTCATTTTACATTATGACAAATTAGTAGGCTAAAAAAACATTTTACCGCGACTGTGAGGTACTGGATTAGAGTTTCAGATGCGACCGTTACTTTTTTTTTTATTTTCTGTGTCCGTTTAACATTTCATTTGAGATTCATTAATATTTTTTTTTTATTTGGATCATTTAACAGAGTGATAATAAATATTGATAGAAGCAGAATACAAGTAAGGTCATTAACCCATTTACAAAATGTTCACGCCGTACGTTGAGTATTGGATACCTAGATAATAAGAAATAATTATATTACATTGTATAGTACAGAAAAATAACAGCAAAATACAAAATCAAGGAAAATAACAATATATAGGATGTTTTTTTAGGGGTTTGGTTTTTAAACTGGCAACTTTGTTTCTACAGACTGTCGATTTGACAGTTGCCATAAAATATTTATTAAATATATGTAATATTATCTAAATAAAACCAATATCATAGACATTAACATTATTTTAATGTGTTTTTTTTTCATTTTGAATTTGTATACCTCCGAAAAAAACACCCCATGTATTCAATTATTTAAAAAGTATTACATTTAGGTTATTTCAATAAAAAAATGAATATTAAATAAATGTCTCAAATAAATAAAAATCGGATAGGTATATCTGAGACACTATCTAGATTGCAAATAAATTCTTGTAAAATATTGCAGTAATATATATGTATATAAAAATATATATATATTTAGTGTTTTTTTCGTATGTTGAGTAGTATAAGTCATGAGCCAGTTTTCTAAGCGAGCAATACAAATAAAACATGTTCTCTAAACACTTTTCACCGTTTAGGGATGGTTTTGTGATTTGTTGGCGGGAGCGGTCTAGGAGACTCTATTGAAATTAATTACATATTAATTTAAATACAAAGGGATTTAAGCGCCGTTAATCCGGTGAATTAAAAATTATGGTTGTTTTTCGGATGTTTCATTTAAAGCCAACCTTTTCTTAATATGCATATTTCCTTTGAAAAAATTTTTAACGAAAAAAGGTTGTCCAACAGAAGCTTATTTTTAAAGAAAAATGATGCGTACATTACTGTAGTGCACACACTTGTAATAAATCGTCGCTGTTCTGACTCAACTTCGCATCTACCAAAATATTTTTTTCTCACGGGGTGAAAGAAACTGTCTATTTCTTACTTTACTAACCCTTTTTTTAAAGAAAGACAAATATTCCCTGGTTACGAATAACCTGACAATATTTCCTACTACCATCACAGTAAGCGGAAGAACTAACTATCGATCACGCCGATTCCCCGCAGGGGTAGGCAGATAGGACGGATCGCCAAATAACTTGATCTTGGCATACACTTCTTGCTTCATTCACTTTCATACAAGGTCTCATACGTTTTCTTCTGTTATTCCGACTTCTGAAATGACCCGACTCAAGTATTTGATTCACTTGATCGTGCCATGTCTTCCTCGGACGTCCCCGGCTTCTTCTTCTATTCACATTCGTGTCATATATTCTCCTAATACCCCTCTCTTCGTTCATTTGCACTACATGCCCAAACCAACTAAGCGACCCTTTCTTAATCTTGCTTAATACGCTTACATCAGCCTTGCATTATTTACGAATCTCAACATTTTTCACACGATCATACATGTTTTTACCACACATTCGTTTTAGAGATCTCATTTCTACAGCATTCAGTCTACTTTCATCCTTCCTCTGCTAGTTCCATGCCTCACTGCTATACTTATTTAAAATGATTTTAAACCGAAATTTTTATTTAATTAACATGCATATGTATTCATTGCATCATCAATAACTGCTTTCAAATAATTTACGATAACGAAAATAGATATTTTCTTTACTGTATATTATAAACTTATACATATAGATAGTCATAGCAGATTATGTTATATATAGTATATAATTTACGATAAAGAAAATGTTTATTATCGTTATCGTAAATTCGTATCGTTTCTTAAAACCATTTATGATTATGTTGAGTGAAACCCATGTGACTGAAGATATCCATAATACTGAAATTAAATTTGAACATTATATGGTAATACCATCCTTTGAGATGCGTATAGTAGATATACAGGAGGAGTGATGATTCTATTAAATAATAATGTTCCATATGAAGTAACATCGAATCACCAGATTGAGAAAAATTGTTGAATCTTAGAGATTATCATTATATCGGGAATCAAGAAAGGTGTATATGCTATTATCTACAGATCGCCAATCACAACTAAGTGCGCCTTTTTAATATATTTTCAAAGATGGCGCACGGAAAATTTAAAATATGAAAATATGAATATTATAGTTGGAGACTTCAACGCAAAAGCAGATGAAACAATTAGTTAAGGATTTTACAAGAATTACTTATTCCTCTAGAACATTGATTGATTTGATTATCTCTAATAAATTTAATTTAAGGCTGTTCTCTGACGGTACGGTGAGGAACAAACTTTTCACTCGCTACTGGAGACACTGAGCAGAAAAGCCAAGTTTGCTAAAGTAAGGTAACGGTTTGCAACGCAGTCTATTGTGGGACTTTTCTGCGCAGTGTCTCCAGTAGCGAGTGAAAAGTTCATTCCTCACCAGACCGTCAGAGAGCAGCCTAAATGTTAATATATTAGATAATATAAAAGACCGTTATATTGTTCAAATTCTAACAAATGAAATAAAAAAGGATAACCCGAATAATGAAACACAAGAAATAACATTAAAAAAAACAATGAAGATAATTTTATTTGGGCCTTACAGACTATAAAAAAATGCAATTCAACAAAAAAAGCTGAATAGATGGTGTTACGTAACGAATTCGCTACAGTTATGATGTATTCTAGTCCTTTGGTAATACGCGCGGATTATTATTGGTTTCGGTTCCGGGTTCCGCCACCGGGCCACACTCCCTCCCGTCATCAGCGCCATTTTGCTTGCCAAAACAAGACTGGCATTTGTATCGATAGGTGGTGTGTGTAAACGGCAGAGCGACTTCCCTTTGGCAACGGCCGCCTGCGCGTGGCTTAGGCGTCATCACGTTAACCTCGTATTTGGACTGTAAACTCCTTGTCCTTGTGAGACACCGCTGGATATAGCATCTAACAAATTTTAAATTTTCCAAAACGGACTTATGCAAATAATACTAAAGCGAAATAGATATTTAAAAGTAGCTAAAATGTTAGAGGAATTAAATTAGATAGCAGTGAAACAAATGCTGATATTGAACGCAATGAATTTTATACATAAAATGAGTAAAAACTGCTTACCAAAATATTTTTCTAACAATACTATTTACAATATGTGCATTCACAGACATAATACACGAACATGTAAGGAAATTAGATTACCGTAAAAAACAAAGCCGATACGCAAAACAGTTTATTTTATAATGGGATGAAATGTTATAATGCTCTGCCGGTTCCAATCAAAATTACACCAATGAATAAATTAAAAATAGATTGCAAAAACCACATTAAGTTAAACAAAAAAAATCCATTAGGTAATAAGTTATCATTTGCCATATGTAAAGTACCCAATAGTATAAATGTTACAATAATTAGTTACTTATTATATACATTATAATTAGTTATTTTGTAAACTTAAATGTAAAAATTACTAAATTAAAATAAATAAACCAAATAAAAGAAAACACGACTTTTCGCCAATCTAAAATTTATTTGTCATCCCTGGAATAATTGACCTCATACATCAGTATGTTATAGCTCTACACGATGTATCAAATTACCTGCAGTCAATGGTTTTAGTGGAAATGGACTAACTAGGAAAATGACATTAAATTCCAACGTGTTCTAGAACAGACATGGTTAGGTTAACTTTGTGGTGGAGCAATTAAGGCTTAGCTCGCCATTGCATGATTTCAAAGCCCTAATGTATAAATTGTTAAATTATTTTTTGAATTAATATATATCAAAAAATGAATAAAAAATTACTTTATTTTCAACACTTTATTAATATATACATATCTACAGGTTTCGAAAGCGATGATTTCTCCATCAGGAATATTTAGAATACTAAAAAAAAATAATAGTAAAACCGGTTTACAATTAGACTGATTTGAAAATTTAGAAATAAGAAAAAGCGTTAATAGAGAATTAAATTTAATAAATAATCTTTTTTTTAAATGGCTATATCTTATAAAAGTAATTTATTTTTTAATTTCTAGCATAAAATTGTTATTCAATGTTTTATAATATTTTTTATTAACATTTTTGATTAATTACTTACCCACTTTAGTCAATTTTTGTTTATGTTTATAAATTGTCCATTCTTACATTATTTTGTTCTATGTTTATCATTTATGTATACTTGATATATATCAAGCCGAAAAATATATAATTTTAATAGCGTCCAAAAAAGTATTCACTGTTTATTTTATTTTAATCGAAATCTGATTATTTTATTGTATGATTTATTTGCACAGATTATTTAAACTATGATTGGTTAATTTAAGCTACACACATTTTATATTAAAAACTTAATTGAATATTTATTTGTGCGACTTGTGAATTGTGAATTATTATTATTTTCTTTAATAAGAAGAAAAAACAGATACAGACAGTAATTAACAAACAATATGAAACAATTACCATAGAATTCGCCTGGATGATCCCAACTATTTCTCATGCGTAAACATGTGCAGCAGATAAATAGCCATACAAATACATTTTAAATGAAAAGAAAATTGCATCATGCAGAAAAAAACAAGCAAAGGCAAACAACGTTAGAGAAGTACGTTGAAGAAGTAATTTACAGGAATAGCTTTCAATTTTATGCTGAAAGTAATGAATTCATCAAAGAATATGTCAGGATCCTTCACTTGATTTTGATTTTATATTTCTCAAATTCTTCTCAATGGATTCTTCTTACCAGCATTTGTGCGCGTCTGGCTATGTGGAATAAATCGTCAAACCGAGTTGCTCTGAGCGGTACTATTATGTTTATTAGTTCAAGTAAATTAGGGCAGCCAATTAAATTTTTGCAGACTTTGTATTGTTATGAGGTGAAAGAAGATTATTCGGTTGGAAAGAGTGGATACGTTATAATCCAAGTATATTTTTATATATGCCCGTTTAGGTGCGCTCAGTTTACGAGATATTTTCAATATGTTATTACATATGTTAACTACAGCAAATGTGTTAATGCATCTGCACATATGCTGTAAAGCGGGACACACGCCGGCACAATAATTAAGTTGTGAACGGGTCAGCGTGTTCTAAAGGAGAAAACATGTTTCAGCTTTTCGTATTGCTTTATCATTTCTGAAAACAAAGCTTTGCATGAAATAGTCTTATTCATAATATCTCCAATATGTCCAACAAAGAGGAGTTGTGAGCATGCTCAGGCTTCTGAACTTTTCATTTATTTTTTATATATGATACAACACAAGAATCCCAACTGCTCACAACCGTTTCGAATGTATTGTGAGGCTGAAGATATTGAGGATGAGAAGGAGATGGGAGAGAGGAAGGTGGGGAAGTATCTGGCTATTACGATCTGGTAACCAAACACGGTTAAAGCCATTTCAAACAACGTTTCGATTCTGAATGGTTGTCTTTCATCGGGACGATACTGACAGTATCTACCACTCTGGAACGTGCCGCAAATATACTACATATTATTTTTAATGAATAATTTGTGAAATAACACAATTTAATCAAATAACATTTACTTGCGCACTCCGGGATTTAAACTCACGACTTCCAGATTCGAAGCCAAGGATCGGATCTACTCAACCACGAAGACCGTCAAACTCATATAAGCGTTCTAGATAATAACTGTCGATATAACAATTGTGGACGATAGAGATGACGGCTTAGTAAATGTTATTTGTTGGCGTTTATTATAACTTAAAAACATTTAAAATATATCTAAATCATCTTGGATGAGAACGCAATTATTTAGATTTCTAACTACAGAAAATGTGTTAATGCATCTGCACATAAAATAAATAAAATACGAGAAAAACTTTATATTACACAGTTGATGAATATGATGAACAACAACGGACCTTATATAGATCCATGTGGCACGCCAGAGGTAACTGGTTTCCACATAGAAGAATGTTCTCGTAATGGTACAGCTTGCTATCGTTTTGTTAAGTTTGAGATGAACCAACGTAATAAGTTTCCCCTTTCCTAATAACTTTCCATAGAGAATAAGGTGATCAACCCAATAGAAAGATCTTTAAAGACGCAATAAATTGCTTCTACCTGGTGGCCTCGATAAATGCCCTTGAAAACCCTTGAAATCAATGTTATTGTTGGAAAAAAGTAGCTATTGAGACTTCCTTGGACCAGGCAGGGCGAAGGTTGTCTTGATGATAGCCAACCTCCGATAGGAGAGGGCACAACAATAAGAAGATAGCGTGGATGAGGACTATCTTAAGGAAACAAAAATTGTTCATCAATATATTTATACTTATTTTGTAGCGTCATTACTAATACACCACTGTTTTTAATATATAAATATCAACATGTTTCGAAAGCGAAGCTTTTCTCATCAGAATACAAAAACAATAAACTTTCTTCATCAGGTAACATACATGTTGATATTTATGTATTAAAAACAGTGGTCCAAACAAATTAATTCTTATTAATTTATAAACAAAATATGATCAGATCGAAATAGGCAAAGTTCATAAAATCATGTAAAACAAATACGTATCATCAATATTTAACTAGATACCTAATAACATTTTATTCAACCATCAAATCATGTTTCTAACGCTTTGTTTGTGTTATGTTTTATAATTATAAAAAAAATATATATAAATATAACGGGACACCATTGTTTAACCAACCTTCTAATAGAAGGAGAGGTAAATTTATTGTGTTTCAACATAATAATTAACTTCCAACCTAATTAACATGAAAATAAAACAAAAAGGAGATATAACCTCATTTCACCCCAACAACATTTTTCTGACAGCATTAATTTAACGTAGCGCAGGTAGCCTTAAATAAAAAAAGGTAACGGAATTTTTATGTCCGGAATATTACAAAATAATTTTGTCAGCAAGAAGTTTCGTCACAATTATTTTACGAAATCTGGTTAAATCCTTCACAAGTTTTACAGTTTAATAGTCCGAAAAAACTAATTATCCCTAAATACTTCCGTAATTAAATTTTAGGTAGATTTTTCCAAAGTTTTGTTTTACTTTTTTTTTTGCTTTAATGATAGTAGTATACGCATAGACATTTCAGTCATAAATTTATGTGGTAATTATTCGTGTTTTAAAAGTACTTTTTAAAGGCATCATAAAATATAATTTTTTTAACGTCATTTTATTTAAAACGAAAACTCTGTGTAAAACCGAATAAAATTATCGTATTTCCAAGTTTTACAAACTCATGAACCATTGGTGATACAACTAATCAAGTAATAGGTAATTGAAAGATGATTCCATGACAAAACCGAACAGAAACAAATAGAAAATATAAGAAGAGTGAAGGAAAAAATCGTAATTGAACCTAATCTAACCCAACCGTAATAAACCCAACATATTAATCATTTTCCAGATCATAACATATTAATCACGTAAGTAAATTAATTGAAAATTATTACTTACTT